>CAWUFW010021734.1:0-113001 GCA_963921515.1 Calotriton arnoldi | reverse complement strand
AACGGCGCAAAACGCAACGTGGTCACACCTCAATTTCGCAGTGAAAAATGACCCTTTTTTGGCAAAGTGCCTAGCTGTAGTTTTTGAACCCTACCTCTGCCGGCACCTAGGGAAACCTAGCAAACCTATACATTTTTGAAAACTAGACACCCAGGGGAATCCAGGATGGGGTGACTTGACTGCCTCCCACCAGGTTCTGTTACCCAGAATCCCTTGCAAACATAAACAATTGTCAAAAAAACCACATTTTCCCCACATTTCTGTGGTGGAAAGTTCTGGAATCTGCGTGGATCCACAAATTTCCACCCACCCCGCGTTCCCCAAAGTCTTACGAGAAAAATGGTACCTCACTTGTGTGGGTCGGCCTAGTGCCTGCGACAGGAAACGGTGCAAAACGCAACGTGGTCACACCTCAATTTCGCATTGAAAAATGACCCTTTTTTGGCAAAGTGCCTAGCTGTAGTTTTTGAACCCTAGCTCTACCGGCACATAGGGAAACCTAGCAAACCTATACATTTTTTAAAACTAGACACCCAGGGGAATCCAGGATGGGGTGACTTGACTGCCTCCCACCAGGTTCTGTTACCCAGAATCCCTTGCAAACATAAAAAATTGTCCATAAAACCACATTTTCCCCACATTTCTGTGGTGGAAAGTTCTGGAATCTGCGTGGATCCACAAATTTCCACCCACCCCGCGTTCCCCAAAGTCTTACGAGAAAAATGGTACCTCACTTGTGTGGGTCGGCCTAGTGCCTGCGACAGGAAACGGCGCAAAACGCAACGTGGTCACACCTCAATTTCGCAGTGAAAAATGACCCTTTTTGGCAAAGTGCATAGCTGTAGTTTTTGAACCCTAGCTCTGCCGGCACCTAGGGAAACCTAGCAAACCTATACATTTTTGAAAACTAGACACCCAGGGGAATCCAGGATGGGGTGACTTGACTGCCTCCCACCAGGTTCTGTTACCCAGAATCCCTTGCAAACATAAAAAATAGTCAAAAAAACCACATTTTCTCCACATTTCTGTGGTGGAAAGTTCTGGAATCTGTGTGGATCCACAAATTTCCACCCACCCCGCGTTCCCCAAAGTCTTACGAGAAAAATGGTACCTCACTTGTGTGGGTCGGCCTAGTGCCTGCGACAGGAAACGGCGCAAAACGCAACGTGGTCACACCTCAATTTCGCAGTGAAAAATGACCCTTTTTTGGCAAAGTGCCTAGCTGTAGTGTTTTAACCCTAGCTCTGCCGGCACCTAGGGAAACCTAGCAAACCTATACATTTTTGAAAACTAGACACCCAGGGGAATCCAGGATGGGGTGACTTGACTGCCTCCCACCAGGTTCTGTTACCCAGAATCCTTGCAAACATAAAAAATTGTCCAAAAAACACATTTTCCCCACATTTCTGTGGTGGAAAGTTCTGGAATCTGCGTGGATCCACAAATTTCCACCCACCCCGCGTTCCCCAAAGTCTTACGAGAAAAATGGTACCTCACTTGTGTGGGTCGGCCTAGTGCCTGCGACAGTAAACGGCGCAAAACGCAACGTGGTCACACCTCAATTTCGCAGTGAAAAATGACCCTTTTTTGGCAAAGTGCCTAGCTGTAGTTTGTGAACCCTAGCTCTGCCGGCACCTAGGAAAACCTACCAAACACACACATTTCTGAAACGTAGACACCCGGGGGCTTCCACGGAGGTATGGCTTGCGTGGATCCCCCAACGTTTCCTTACCCAGAATCCCCTGCAAACCTCAATTTTAGCTGAAAAAATCACTTTTTTCACACATTTGTGTGTGGGAAAGTGTGGCATCACTGGCCTCACCCAAATTTCATACCACCCAGCGTTCCCCCAGGTCTCCCGATAAAAATGGTGCCTCACTTGTGTGGGAGGCCCAAGTACCCGCGACAGGCAAGGGCCCACAACGTAGTGAGGCGACCTCAAAATTGCCTATCTCAAAACCACCTGGTTTTGCAAGGGAGTCACCTGGGTTTTTGGCCCCGTGCTCGGCGGCCATCTAGGGAAACCTACCAAACCCACACATTTCTGAAAAGTAGACACCCGGGGGCTTCCAGGGAGGTATGGCTTGCGTGGATCCCCCAACGTTTCCTTACCCAGAATCCCTTGCAAACCTCAATTTTAGCTGAAAAAATCACTTTTTGCACACATTTGTGTGTGGGAAAGTGTGGCATCACTGGCCTCACACAAATTTCCTACCACCCAGCGTTCCCCCAGGTCTCCCGATAAAAATGGTGCCTCACTTGTGTGGGAGGCCCAAGTACCCGCGACAGGCAAGGGCCCACAACGTAGTGAGGCGACCTCAAAATGGCCTTTCACAAAACCACCTGGTTTTGCAAGGGGGTCACCTGGGTTTTTGGCCCTGTGCTCGGCGGCCATCTAGGAAACCTACCAAACCCACACATTTCTGAAAAGTAGACACCCGGGGGCTTCCAGGGAGGTATGGCTTGCGTGGATCCCCCAACGTTTCCTTACCCAGAATCCCTTGCAAACCTCAATTTTAGCTGAAAAAATCACTTTTTCACACATTTGTGTGTGGGAAAGTGTGGCATCACTGGCCTCACACAAATTTCCTACCACCCAGCGTTCCCCAGGTCTCCCGATAAAAATGGTGCCTCACTTGTGTGGGAGGCCCAAGTACCCGCGACAGGCAAGGGCCCACAACGTAGTGAGGCGACCTCAAAATGGCCTTTCACAAAACCACCTGGTTTTGCAAGGGGAGTCACCTGGGTTTTGGCCCTGTGCTCGGCGGCCATCTAGGGTAACCTACCAAACCCACACATTTCTGAAAAGTAGACACCCGGGGGCTTCCAGGGAGGTATGGCTTGCGTGGATCCCCCAACGTTTCCTTACCCAGAATCCCTTGCAAACCTCAATTTTAGCTGAAAAAATCACTTTTTTCACACATTTGTGTGTGGGAAAGTGTGGCATCACTGGCCTCACACAAATTTCCTACCACCCAGCGTTCCCCAGGTCTCCCGATAAAAATGGTGCCTCACTTGTGTGGGAGGCCCAAGTACCCGCGACAGGCAAGGGCCCACAACGTATTGAGGCGACCTCAAAATGGCCTTTCACAAAACCACCTGGTTTGCAAGGGAGTCACCTGGGTTTTTGGCCCCGTGCTCGGCGGCCATCTAGGGAAACCTACCAAACCCACACATTTCTGAAAAGTAGATACCCGGGGGCTTCCAGGGAGGTATGGCTTGCGTGGATCCCCCAACGTTTCCTTACCCAGAATCCCCTGCAAACCTCACTTTTAGCTGAAAAAATCACTTTTTCACACATTTTGTGTGGGAAAGTGTGGCATCACTGGCCTCACACAAATTTCCTACCACCCAGCGTTCCCCAGGTCTCCCGATAAAAATGGTGCCTCACTTGTGTGGGAGGCCCAAGTACCCGCGACAGGCAAGGGCCCACAACGTATTGAGGCGACCTCAAAATTTGTGTGAGGCCAGTGATGCCACAATTTCCCACACAAAAATGTGTGAAAAAAGTGATTTTTTCAGCTAAAAGTGAGGTTTGCAGGGGATTCTGGGTAAGGAAACGTTGGGGGATCCACGCAAGCCATACCTCCTGGAAGCCCCGGGTGTCTACTTTTCAGAAATGTGTGGGTTTGGTAGGTTTCCCTAGATGGCCGCCGAGCACGGGGCCAAAAACCCAGGTGACCCCCTTGCAAAACCAGGTGGTTTTGTGAAAGGCCATTTTGAGGTCGCCTCAATACGTTGTGGGCCCTTGCCTGTCGCGGGTACTTGGGCCTCCCACACAAGTGAGGCACCATTTTTATCGGGAGACCTGGGGGAACGCTGGGTGGTAGGAAATTTGTGTGAGGCCAGTGATGCCACACTTTCCCACACAAAAATGTGTGAAAAAAGTGATTTTTTCAGCTAAAAGTGAGGTTTGCAGAGGATTCTGGGTAAGGAAACGTTGGGGGATCCACGCAAGCCATACCTCCCTGGAAGCCCCCGGGTGTCTACTTTTCAGAAATGTGTGGGTTTGGTAGGTTTCCCTAGATGGCCGCCGAGCACGGGGCCAAAACCCAGGTGACTCCTTGCAAAACCAGGTGGTTTTGTGAAAGGCCATTTTGAGGTCGCCTCAATACGTTGTGGGCCCTTGCCTGTCGCTGGTACTTGGGCCTCCCACACAAGTGAGGCACCATTTTTATCGGGAGACCTGGAGGAACGCTGGGTGGTAGGAAATTTGTGTGAGGCCAGTGATGCCACACTTTCCCACACAAAAATGTGTGAAAAAAGTGATTTTTTCAGCTAAAAGTGAGGTTTGCAGGGGATTCTGGGTAAGGAAACGTTGGGGGATCCACGCAAGCCATACCTCCCTGGAAGCCCCCGGGTGTCTACTTTTCAGAAATGTGTGGGTTTGGTAGGTTTCCTAGATGGCCGCCGAGCACGGGGCCAAAAACCCAGGTGACTTCCTTGCAAAACCAGGTGGTTTTGTGAAAGGCCATTTGAGGTCGCCTCAATACGTTGTGGGCCCTTGCCTGTCGCGGGTACTTGGGCCTCCCACACAAGTGAGGCACCATTTTTATCGGGAGACCTGGGGAACGCTGGGTGGTAGGAAATTTGTGTGAGGCCAGTGATGCCACACTTTCCCACACAAAAATGTGTGAAAAAAGTGATTTGTTTCAGCTAAAAGTGAGGTTTGCAGGGGATTCTGGGTAAGGAAAAGTTAGGGGATCCACGCAAGCCATACCTCCCTGGAAGCCCCGGGTGTCTACTTTTCAGAAATGTGTGGGTTTGGTAGGTTTCCTAGATGGCCGCCGAGCACGGGCCAAAAACCCAGGTTACTCCCCTTGCAAAACCAGGTGGTTTTGTGAAAGGCCATTTTGAGGTCGCCTCAATACGTTGTGGGCCCTTGCCTGTCGCGGGTACTTGGGCCTCCCACACAAGTGAGGCACCATTTTTATCGGGAGACCTGGGGGAACGCTGGGTGGTAGGAAATTTGTGTGAGGCCAGTGATGCCACACTTTCCCACACAAAAATGTGTGAAAAAGTGATTTTTTCAGCTAAAAGTGAGGTTTGCAGGGGATTCTGGGTAAGGAAACGTTGGGGGATCCACGGAAGCCATACCTCCCTGGAAGCCCCCGGGTGTCTACTTTTCAGAAATGTGTGGGTTTGGTAGGTTTCCTATGTGGCCGCCGAGCCCCGGGCCAAAACCCAGGTGACCCCCTTGCAAAACCAGGTCATAATGAGATAATGTGTTGTTTATTTCTGCAGCGTGAAAATTTTGGCACAATATTGCAAGGAAAATGTGACAGACATTTTGAGGTTTGCAGGACATTGTGGGTACCATAACTTGTTGGGATCCACAAGAGAGATATCACCATGTACTCCCATGGGTGTTTCGTTTACGACAATATCTACAGTTGGTAGGTTATTCTTAGACGGAATGTACACCTTGGCAGACAGACTAAAAAGACAAAGATTACTGCACAGCCATCTATTCCTCAAGCACACACACATACTGGTTGGATTTGGCACGAGGGCAAGTGATGGTTCAGTATATACAATTTTATTAACAAGAGATTTCACAAAAATGAAATGCACTGTCAATAATTGAAAGGACAAAAACGGAACCAGTGACTCGCAGCTCGTGAGCTGTAAAGCCACGTCAAGGCCCCAACCGCTTTACAGGCCATTCACACACCTTTCATACGTGATACACACAAGACCATTCACACCCCCAGGCACGAAACAAACACATTACAACATTCACAAAAAGGGACAAGGTACACCCTGCTTGAGAAAGACAAAAAAAAAATATTACTGCACAGCCATCTGATCCTCAAGCACACACACACATACTGGTTGGATTTGGCACGAGGGTGAGTGATGGTTCAGTATATACAATTGTATTAACAAGTGATTTCACAAAAATGAAATGCACTGTTAATAATTGAAAGGACGAGAAACTGAACCATTGACTCACAGCTCGTGAGCTGTAAAGCCACGACAAGGCACCAACCTCTTTACAGGCCATTCATACACCTTTCATACGTGTGACAAATACAAAACCATTCACACCACCAGCCGCGGGCCCATCACATTACAACACTCACACCAGCAGACAGCGCCATTCAAGGGCCCATCACTTTCACACGCCCACATTCCTAACACAGCAACCACACAAGCTGATGGATTGCGTGGAGTGTCGCTCGGCTAGCAGTGTGTGTAGTGACCAGCAGCAAGTCACTACTCACACACTGCCAGCCGAGCGCCACTCCACGCACACCGCCAGCCAAGCACCAGCCTACACACACCACCATCACATTTAGGATTTTTTTATACAAAAAAGAAAACACAAACAAATTGCAAATAGATACAAATCTACTAACACAAAATCAGAAACATTGCACTAATGCCAACCTTGAAACAGAACAACAATTCTTAAACATTACAGACCAGGCAGTTCACTTTACCACTCATGGTTGCTCCCAATAATTCTTTTGCTTGTGGTACGCTCTATAACAAGCAGGCACACACAGCCCAGGGTTAGAAGGACACTCAGGGCAGTACATACAAGTCTCCTTCCGCGTACCTCTTCGCCAACAGACTCTACATCTCCTAGTGGGAAAGTCTTTTGAGAGTGTAGGAGGAATGTGATCAGGAAAGTGGCGATCTTTCAATCGAGCCACATCCTCCACCACTCCAACTCTAGGAACACTTGCCTGTTCCACAACAACAAGGCTGCCTATGACAGACTCCTGAAACTGAACAAAAGTCAACTTTGACGCAGGAGAACACTCCTTGAACACAACAATAGCATTGAAAGTTGCTAAATTGAAGAGATGGATGGCCAACTTCTTATACCAAATGTAAGACTTACGAATAGCAGTGTAAGGTTCAACCTCTGATCTACTCTATCAACACCACCCATGTGCTTATTGTAGTCTAAAATGCACACAGGTTTGCGCACTTCAGCAATCTGACCCCAAACAGCCACAGGTGAAGTACTCTCATCATGGATGGTAGTCAGCATGTACACATCCCTCCTGTCCACAAATTTCACAGCTAGCAGTTCCTCACTACGCAAGGCACTGCACTGTCCCCTCTGAAGTTTTTTGCAAACAAGCTCTTTTGGATAACCTTTACGGTTAGAGCGGATTGTGCCAAAAGCAAAAGTGTCCACTTTGAACAATTCCTTAAACAATTGCACAGCAGTGTAGAAGTTATCAAGGTACAAATGGTGGCCTCTGTTAAACAGTCCTCTAGCAAGTTCCCACACAATTTTCTCTGAAACTCCTACTAAAGTGGACGGACAACCAGGGGGTCAATAGTGGAATCCCTACCAGTGTACACACGCAAATTAAAAACATATCCTGTCCTACTCTCAGACAACATATACAGCTTAATTCCATAGCGTGCCCTCTTGCTAGGAATGTACTGCCTAAAAACCAAACGGCCCTTGAACAGCACCAAAGACTCATCAATAGATATTTCTTTCCCTGGAGTATAGATCTCTGAAAATCGATCTACAAAGTGATCAAGAACAGGCCGAATCTTAAAAAGACGGTCACATTCAGGGTGATCTCGTGGCAACGCCAAACCATTATCAACAAAATGCAGCATCCGAAGCAAAAGTAAATACCGATCACGAGTCATAACTGCAGGAAATATGGCCGTTGCCATCAAGGGACTGGTAGACCAATATGAACCCATGGACGGCTTCCTTATCAAACCCATCAAAAAAGTCAAACCCAAAACTTCTTCATCTCTTCCAGATTTGTGGGACTCCACCGGGTAGCTCTAGAATGGGGCCTAAGTCTGGCACTGTTGTCCCTCAAAAACTGTTCAGCATACAAATTAGTCTGCTCAACAATCTCACCCAAAAATACATCATCCATAAACAACTGAAAATACTGTATAGGCAAATAATGTTCACAATCCACTCTACACCCTGCATAACCACTAAAGGCAGGCAACACCGGCTGCACCATGTTTGGATCAACCCAGAGTCCAGCACTTCCAGTAGGAAGCCTAGCAGCCCCAGGCTGCAATCCAGATGCCTCTTGCACCATCGGCACAGTAGTATCCTCCTCTAAATTAGGCACTTCATCTGCACTGAGAGTACCTTCATCATCCGATGATTCCATGTGGAGAGAAAACTCACTGCCTGAATCTTCCCCTCCCTCCTCTCCCTCAGACGCACTGTCAGTCTCATAATCCTGCTCAGAGGAAGATTCAAGAAGCAAACCAACCACCTGCTGAGCAGTAATTCTACGGCTAGCCATAATGCTTACTAATAAAGGTTACTTGTCAAACAAGTCAACAACAACAAACCCTTTGTAAAAAAAAGAAATAAACAAAATGTAGCTTTATCACAAAGACCTATATACTCCAACACTATACCACTCACGTGACAGAAGCAGCTAGACTCACCACCACCTACTCTGCACAGACACAGTAAGGATCAACAATATCCCACTAAAAAAGAAGAAGAAAAAAATTACACATAAGACAATGCAAAACATCGCAAAGAATTTCATGCTCTGAACACTAACAAATATGCTGCCATTATGGCACCACTTACAAAAAAATTCATTCATGCATGACAATAATACTCATTTGGAGTACACACAACAAAAATATTTTTCTTACCAAATAAATGCAATTACGCAAAACTGCAGAACCACAATTGCCGAAACCGCAAACAGGAATCAAAAGCTTTACACTAGAATAAAAAGGAGGAAAAAAACATTACAATCACATATGCAAATAATGCACCAGTCCACACACAATCCACCAGCCAAGCTAAGGGGTAGGTGGGCCTAACAGTATAAATAAAATATTCACACCCGTAAAAGGGAGCAACCCTTGCCCTTTTGGCCACTCCCCAACACAAAAATTAAAAAAAACCTGGTGCCTAGTGGGCATTCCTGCTGCACGATCACATGATCGTGCAGCAGGAATGCACAAAAGAGCATCGGGGAAAGGAAAACCCTTTCCCTCGATGCCTCTTTTGATACAAACCCCCCTCCCCGAGCCAAACCTCACCTGATTTCCCGACGCGCTGGAAGCAAATGGCTTCCAGCGCGTCGGGAAGAAAGGGAAACCCTCAATGATGTCAGCGCACCTCGTGCGCTGACGTCATTGATGGGGCGAGGGGAGGCAGGGGAAGCCCTTCCCCTGCCTCCCCCCAAAAAACCTAACGATCAGATTCCCACGGGGAGCGCCAGCGCTTCCCCGTGGGTGGTCTTATGACGAGCTGGACTCGTCACGAGCACTGTGTGCCATGACGAGTCCAGCTCGTCATAAGCACCGAAGGGGATAAAGGGTCAGAGCAGGATCTCAGCGGCAGACGAGGAGAAGGAACCTCCTGGTCACAGGAACTACACGAGCATTGCGCTCGAGAAATTCAAGGATGCAAAGACCTCCATCAAGGATTACAGCTAACTTTTCAGGGTGTAAATGGAGAGAAGGCACATCTCCACGCTCACGAATTCTACACGAGAATTGCGCTCGAGAAAATGAAGGATGCAAAGACCTCCATCAAGGATTACAGCTAACTTTTCACGTTGGAAATGGAGAGAAGGCACATCTGCCCTGCATATTTATCCACGAAGATGCCACCATTTTGTGCAATACCTCTACTCAACTGGAGTACTTTCTACTGGCTAATCAGTAAGTGCTACCTCGTTGGGTAAATGTATAGTGCCTTTCCTACACTACGGCTGCGTAAAGGACCAGAGGAATTGTCTCCAGTGACCTGTGTGTCTGTAACTTTGCCACCGCGCCGAAAGCGCCGGGGTCCTTTGAGTAAGCTGTCCATCATAGTGGGGAAAGTGCGGGCATACGTTGCATACCGCTAGTGTATGTGTGGCGGGGCCAAACGAGCGGGGCTTCTAGGCCCGTTCACATGCCTCTTGTTTATAAAAGGTCAGAGCAGGATCTCAGCGGCAGACGAGGAGAAGGAACCTCCTGGTCACAGGAACTACACGAGCATTGCGCTCGAGAAATTCAAGGATGCAAAGACCTCCATCAAGGATTACAGCTAACTTTTCAGGGTGTAAATGGAGAGAAGGCACATCTGCCCTGCATATTTATCCACGAAGATGCCACCGTTTTGTGCAATACCTCTACTCAACTGGAGTACTTTCTACTGGCTAATCAGTAAGTGCTACCTCGTTGGGTAAATGTATAGTGCCTTTCCTACACTACAGCTGCGTAAAGGACCAGAAGAATTGTCTCCAGTGACCTGTGTGTCTGTAACTTTGCCACCGCGCCGAAAGCGCCGGGGTCCTTTGAGTAAGCTGTCCATCATAGTGGGGAAAGGGCGGGCATACGTTGCATACCGCTAGTGTATGTGTGGCGGGGCCAAACGAGCGGGGCTTCTAGGCCCGTTCACATGCCTCTTGTTTATAAAGGGTCAGAGCAGGATCTCAGCGGCAGACGAGGAGAAGGAACCTCATGGTCACAGGAACTACACGAGCATTGCGCTCGAGAAATTCAAGGATGCAAAGACCTCCATCAAGGATTACAGCTAACTTTTCAGGGTGTAAATGGAGAGAAGGCACATCTCCACGCTCACGAATTCTACACGAGAATTGCGCTCGAGAAAATGAAGGATGCAAAGACCTCCATCAAGGATTACAGCTAACTTTTCACGTTGGAAATGGAGAGAAGGCACATCTGCCCTGCATATTTATCCACGAAGATGCCACCGTTTTGTGCAATACCTCTACTCAACTGGAGTACTTTCTACTGGCTAATCAGTAAGTGCTACCTCGTTGGGTAAATGTATAGTGCCTTTCCTACACTACAGCTGCGTAAAGGACCAGAAGAATTGTCTCCAGTGACCTGTGTGTCTGTAACTTTGCCACCGCGCCGAAAGCGCCGGGGTCCTTTGAGTAAGCTGTCCATCATAGTGGGGAAAGGGCGGGCATACGTTGCATACCGCTAGTGTATGTGTGGCGGGGCCAAACGAGCGGGGCTTCTAGGCCCGTTCACATGCCTCTTGTTTATAAAGGGTCAGAGCAGGATCTCAGCGGCAGACGAGGAGAAGGAACCTCATGGTCACAGGAACTACACGAGCATTGCGCTCGAGAAATTCAAGGATGCAAAGACCTCCATCAAGGATTACAGCTAACTTTTCAGGGTGTAAATGGAGAGAAGGCACATCTCCACGCTCACGAGTTGCGCCCTCCCTCCCTCGTGGGCATTCCTGCTGCACGATCACATGATCGTGCAGCAGGAATGCACTAAGAGGCATCGGGGAAAGGAAAACCCTTTCCTTTCCCTCGATGTCTCTTTAGAATCAAACCCCCCTCCCCGAGCCAAAACTCACCTTATTTCCCCGACGCAAATGGCTTCCAGCGCGTCGGGGAAGAAAGGAAACCCTCAATGATGTCAGCGCGCCTCGCGTGCTGACGTCATTGATGGGAGGGCGGGTGGGGGGCGGGGGGAGGCAGGGGAAGTCCTTCCCCTGCCTTCCCCCAAAAAAACCCGACGATCGGATTCCCACGGGGGAGCGCCAGCGCTTCCCCGTGGGTGGTCTTATGACGAGCTGGACTCGTCATGAGCACACGAGCACTGTGTGCCATGACGAGTCCAGCTCGTCATAAGCTACCGAGGGGTTAAGCTCACTTCGCCACCTCAGTTCAGACCCAGCTATATACAAATCAGTCTTGACCCTGTGCCTCATGGGAACAGTCCAGCCCTAACTGCCAAGCCAGGTCTTCCCTGAACCGGAAACAAGCATCAAGAGGAGTCTGAGCCTGAGGGTGACGCCCCAGAACATGCAGGGGAGAGTATTGTCGCCCTGGGGAACCTAGCTCAACTGACCAACTGGCAAATGGATGGAGGCCCCACCAGCATGGAGTTCTGCAAGGTGCAGATGGAGTGCCTTACTCTTGAGGGCCTATGGTGGCAGGCTGAGGCCCAGGCAGCTAGCTACACCTCTGCTGGTCACCTGATCTATTAGAGCCTAAGGTTTCGGAGCCTGGTGCAACCCGTCCATGGTCCCCCAGTGCTACAGGGCCTTGCTACTGGAGCTGGCTCATGATGTTCCTCTGGCAGGTCATATAGGGCAGGACAAGATCTTTGACAGGCTTGTCATCCACTTTTATAGGTCCCGGATGAGGATGGCCTCAGAAGCGTTCTGCAAGTCAAGCCCTACCAGCCAAGCCAGTGACAAGTCCGGAGGGCAGCACAAGACTCCCCTGCAGTCATTCCCTGTCATTGGATCTCCTCTTGAGCGGGTGGGCGTCAGCATCGTTGGCCCTCTGGACCCCAAGACAGCCCTTGGAAACAGGTTCATCTTGGTCTTGGTGGGACATGCCACCTAGTACCCAGAAACTATACCTCTGAGTATGGAGACTGTGCTTGTGGTGGCCAGGGCACTGATGGGGATATTTACCCTTGTGGGGTTCCCGAAAGAGGTAGTATCTGACCGTGGTACCAACTTCACGTCCGCGTACGTGAAGTCCCTAAACTAATGGGTCTGTTGAGAGGTTCAACAAGACATTAAAAGGCATGATCATGGGTCTGTCAGAGCCCTTGAGGCAGGAGTAGGACGTCGTCCTGCCATGCCATGCCTGTTGTTTGCATACAGGGAGGTGCCGCAGAAGGGAGTTGGATTCAGCCCCTTTGAACTTCTGTACTGGCACCCTGTGAGAGGACCTCTCAGCTTGGTGAAGGAGGGTTGGGAGCAAGCTCTCAGGAAATCCCCCCAGGATGTGGTCAGCTACATGCTAGCACTCTGTACCTTGATGAAGCGCTTCTGGAAGAATGCCAAAGAGAATTTAGAAGCCAGCCAAGAGGTTATGAGATGGTGGTATGACCGGAAGGCCACTCTGGTCGAGTTTCGGCCTGGCAAAAAGTATGGTTGGTGGAGCCAATGGAGCCCAGGGCCCTGCAAGACCACTGTTCTGAGCCCTATGAGATGAAGGAGCAGAAGAGTGAGATCACTACCTGGTGGACCTCAAGACTCCCAGGAACCCTTTAAAGGTTTTGCATGTCAATCGACTCTAACCTCACTTCAAGAGGTCCGAAGTAACCATGCTCCTGGTCATGGATGATGGAGTGGAGGAGGAGAGTGAACCTCTCCCTGACCTCCTTTCGTCCAAGAAGCAGTATGGGTCAGTGGAGTTTGTCAGCCTCTCCCCTATGTTAGAATGAAAATGTTTTCGCTGTGCTGATTATGTATTGTTCTATGTAAGTTAGCATTCGCGGCACCATTTTTATGTTTGGCCGCCAGGATCGAAACTAATCTTTCCCTTCCTGAAAAAACAGCTTTTGGTAAGTCTTGTTTCTCCAAGGTTGGGCCCTGCTTTTTCTCTATGAATACACTGTTCTTATTAGCGCATACCTTTCCCACTAGATAGAGGCCTTCTCCCACTAGTCTAGCAGTGGGTACGGACAGAGCGACCTTGAGTAGTAGCTAGTGTGTGCCCAGCCTCAGGATCGAAACTTATCCTGCTGTACTTCTTTGTGTAGCTGCATCTCCCTGGAAAATTCCATTGTGGGCATGCCTTCATTGGTTCTGAATCGTACATAATGTATCACCATGTTTGCTGATGTCAGTCCCTCTGCAGCAATCCTAAGAAACTGAGCAGACTGGGCTCCACTCGAGTGTATATGAATAAATATATTGGTTTGTATTCTCTACTGTCTGACCGACTCTTCATTTGTATGGAAGGCTGAGAGTTGGTCGCGAATGACCCGGGTGACCCTAATCGGGTCACCTCCTTCAGTTGGCACCCGAACAGGGACTCCATCAGGTGAGTGACCCATCCCCTCCTGAGGACGAGGGGGGAGATCGAGGTCATCGTCGGGTCGGACGGATAGATCAGGGATCCCTGCACGAGAGAGTTCCTGAACTCGCAGCTGCCCCTTTTGTCCTGCCGGACAGTGTCTCGCCCAGTGGTCATCTTGACTGGAGTCCTGAATGGCGAAACCCTTGGATCTGCCAGTTTGGTCTGAAGAGTCGGCAGTGGAGAATAAATTTGTTTGACCTGCATACATCAGGTACGTTTGTTTTGGTTCTTTGTGGATATGGTACCATTTTGGTTTGTATTTGGTACGGTCTGAGGACCGATTTTGCGTGAAAAGTGTTTGCAAATACTTTGCCAGGCATAAGTAGTGAATTTGTTTTCTTTTGAGAATGCCTGGAATAAGTAAACTGGTTTCTTTGTGCTGTCGTTGTTGTTCTGCTGATGCTCGACTGGAGGAAAGTCAGCCGGCGCCTCCAGAAGGCACTCCGAATTTTGATCTGTATGTGAAGCATGGCCTTGGCCCTATTATGTTTAGTAAGCTATGGCGCAAATATATGAGGGACAATGCTGAGTTGCAGTGGCCTTTGACAGGCACATTTGATGAGCAAAAGATCGAGTATTCACAAGAACAGTTGTTTAAGAAAAGAAGTAGACAGTCTATGTTTGATTCCCTTAGAACGTGGCAAAAAGCAGCTAAACAGAGGTGAATGAAAGCAGAGAAAGAGGCCCAGAAAGGGAGAATGCAGACGTTGTCTCAGAAGGCCGTAGCATATGACAGGGAAAAGCAGGAGAAGGGTATTGAATGTGAAGATAGAAGGTTTTGATTACAGATTGATAAATCGTATGTGGCCCAAGAAGAAAATGATACTTTTGTGGAAGAATTGGTAGATACTCGACCCCCACTTCCATATGCCCCGCAGAGGATATATCCCCCTATTCCCTCACAGTCCCAGCCACCTGTTCCTTCTTTCTCTGCTGTTTCTGCTCCTGCTACTGTGGATCAGGCTGCTTTGGTCACAGCATCTCCTGTCCTTTCTTTGTCCTCACCGTCTGTAGCAACTATGACTGTTAGTACTCCTGCCACACCTATTGTTTCAGCATCACTTTCGCCAGCTCTTACACCTGCAACCTCCGCACGCCTCGTCCTCGACATCCCCCGCCACAGCCACATCACTGCCCACCTGAGAAACCTGCACTGGCTCCCCGTCAACAAGAGGATCACCTTCAAGCTCCTCACCCACGCTCACAAAGCACTCCACGATGCCGGACCTACATACCGCAACAAACGACTCACCTTCTACACTCCCTACCGCCAGCTTCGCTCCGCTGACCTCGCCCTCACCACCGTTCCACGCATACACCGAACAACCACCGGCGGCAGATCCTTCTCCCACCTCGCCGCCAAGACATGGAACACCCTCCCCATCCACCTGCGACAGACCCAGGACCTGCTGACCTTCAGGAGACTTCTCAAGACCTGGCTGTTCGAGCAGTAGCAGCTCCCCCCCTCCCAGCGCTTTGAGACCCTCGCGGGTGAGTAGTGCGCTCTACAAATGCTTGATTGATTGATTGATTGCAACGCAGCCAGCAGCGACGTTAGTGCCTGTTACTTCCATTGCTACTCCCCTGACATTACTGAGCAGTGGGACACCAGTACGTGGATTTGAGGATAGAGACAGGATGAAATTTAAGGAACATATGGGGCCGTTAGTACGATCTGATGTGGGAGATGAAGAGAAAAGTGTAATAGCTAATCAGGCCGCCCAGTGGGCTTGTAATCCCATTTACAGTGTGGAGGATGTTTGGGGAACAATGCGAGGTTTGGAGCCCTTTATACAGCAGCATGCGCATAAGCACATGTCGGCGACTTTGATTGGTCTTTGGCAGCAGTTTTGAATCAGAAGCGCCTAAAATTTTACATGATATTAGAGATCGTGTATGTTAGTAACTTGAGCCCAGATCAAGTTTTCAGTAATGTCACGACAATAATAGCCTATGGGGGAAGATTGCATAAGAGCAGTCCCAAGACAGTGACTCAGTTTCCGATGCGGGAGGTTCATTCTATATACCACCCAGAATTACCAGAAGTGCAAGACGGCCGCAGTAATGTTATAAGGGCCAGAGAAGCATCTCGTTTTCAGGAACAATGGGTTTACACTCCGTGGAAACGAAGTGAAGTTTTATCTCTTAAGACTCATTTGCCTGATCCTAGGAAGAATCCAACTGCATATT
Organism: Calotriton arnoldi; assembly: GCA_963921515.1. Taxonomy (NCBI): domain Eukaryota; kingdom Metazoa; phylum Chordata; class Amphibia; order Caudata; family Salamandridae; genus Calotriton; species Calotriton arnoldi. Next base: position 97,030 of record CAWUFW010021734.1, on the reverse strand, counting down.
ATAAAGAATTGACTGAAGCCGCCTCCTCCACTGTGATGACTCTGGCTGATATTGAATTTTTTTGGTCTTCTTGTTCCGGTTGATATTTGGGGACAGGTGCATACTCAAGACCATGTTGCAGAGTTGGGGGGTACGTGGGACCAAATTAAAGTATGGGATCAGGAACGGAAGCCAGGTGATAAGCCTAGAGCAGAGATACTTGCCTTGCCAGGCTGTATCATTACGTAAATGCATTCTCTTATTCCACGAGGAAGGTTGATTGGAACAAGTTAACAGCTTGTCGACAAAAGAAAGATGAGAGTGTGTCTGATTTTTTCACTCGGTTTGAAGCTATATTCCTGGATTACAGTGGGCAGGATCTGTCTATTGAGGGAGGTGTTCGGTTGTTTGTTAATAGATTTGTTTCTAATTTGCTTCCTGATATTGCGACTCGAGTGCAGGCTTCCGAAAGCACCTGGTCCACCTCTTCCCCTTCTGTTATTCTGAATATGGCACAGTACTATGAGCATAGGGATAATGAGGAAAAGGAGAGGACAGAGAAAAAGCATAAGGATTTGAAGACAGAGGTGTTGTTGCAACAGGCTTTCAGAGGGAATGGTAGAGGACGTGGTGGTTTGGTCCGACAGCTTCCACGCACTAGTAAGCAGCCAACCGCTACGCCCCTGGGTCCGAATCAGTGTGCGTATTGTAAAGAGGAGGGACATTTGCATAGCGAGTGTCCTGTGCTTTTGCAGAAGGTGGCGGTCCCTAGAGGACGAGATTCTCATGGAAGGGGTCCTGGAGCTGGTGGGGCAGGCAGGGCTCAGAACGCTGCAGCCTCACAGGGTCGTTCTGATAATAATTACTTTGATGACCCTCGGGATGGACAGTACTACCACAATGATTATGATGTGGATGAAGTGACAGGAATGTCTTACAGCTAGGACAGCCAGGGACAGAGTGGGGGACCAGTTCCGATACCTGTGGACCAGCGTGGTCCTTATGTAACAGCGGAACTGCAAGGTTCGACTAAGGAAATTTTGGTGGACACAGGTGCGACGAAAAGTTCCATTTCTCGAAATATGGTCCCTGGGGCGGCACTGTCCGGCCATAATAATGTTTCGGTAGGTTTTTCTGGTGTAACGGTTGGAAGCCCCATTTCAAGACCCCTTGCATTGACTATCGGTCCTTTCACTGTGGATTCACCATTTTTGCTGACATCTAACTGTGGTGAGAATTTGATGTGTTTGGAATTGTTAAAAAACTGCATGCTACGATTTATTGTTCCCCATCAGGTGTCTATATGACAATGGGTCCAGATGTGGTGTGCGCTAAGCAGTGTTCGTCCAAAGATGCGCCCCTTCCTGTTGAATTTCAAGATGTGCCACCCACTCTCTGGGCAACAGGCGACACAGATGTGGGATTGTTGCAGATATCGCATGTTTCGATACGTGCTATGGACAGTGCTATTTTACCTTGTATCCCTCAATATAAAATACCGCAGGCAGGAGAGCGAGCCTTATTGCAAATTGTGCAGGATTTGATTAAGAAGGGAGTGGTTGAGGAGACAACAGCTAATATTTGTAATAGCCCTATCCTTCCCATTCTTAAGCGGACGCCCTCAGATTCTCTTGATGACCATGAACATGTTTATCGTTTTGTGATTGACTTGCTTGAAGTTAATAAAATAATGATTCCTCAGTTTCCGGTGGTTCCTGACATCACCACTCTTTTGACAATGATTCCCTCTTCTGCTAAATTCTTTTCTGTCATTGATTTGAAAAATGCGTTCTTTAGTATTCCTATTCATCCTGAAAGCAGATATCTGTTTGGGTTCACCCTAGCTGATAGAAGTTTTAGGTTCTGTCGTGCTCCTCAAGGCTACACAGACAGTCTGGGTATCTATAGTCAGGCTTTGAAAGGTCAGTTGGATTCCTTGTCGCTCCCCACAGGTAACGTATTGCTACAGTATGTAGATGACTTGCTCATCGCTTCTGACACAGAACAAGGTTGCAGAGACAGTACAGTTAATTTGTTTTTGCATTTAGCTCAGCATGGCCATAAAGTATCCCTTTCAAAATTTCAGTATTGTCGACAGGAGGTCACCTACTTAGGTCACCTACTGTCAAAGGAGGGTAGGAGATTGACCCCAGAGCGTATTAGTACCATTGTTCAAATGCCAGTTCCACAAACCCAGAAAGATGTACGTGCCTTTATAGGTATCACTTCCTACTGTCATCAGTGGATACCTAACTATTCCCTACTAATTAAGCCCCTGCTTGCGTTAACCACGAAAGAAGTGCATGTGCCTTTACCTTGGACGTCTGAATGTCAGCAGTCTTTTGAGCAACTGAAAACTGCGCTTTGTTCGGCTCCAGTGCTTGGTACCCCTAACTACGCCAAATCCTTTGTATTATATGTTCATGAGATGGCTGGTTGCGCGCTTTCTGTTTTAACACAGAAATTCGGAGAAAAGCAACAGCTGTGTGCTTATTTCTCTGCTGTGCCTGATCCTGTCGCACGAGCCCTCCCGAGCTGTCTAAGAGCGGTCGCAGCCGTGGCTGTCTCGATAAGACAATCGGCTGGACTCGTACTTGATACTGACCTCACAGTCATGGTACCCCATGCTGTGGATACCCTTTTGAATAAGACAAAGACACAGCACCTCACCAGTGCACGTCTGACAGGTTATGAATTAACACTGTTCGCAAAACTCATCACGATCATAAGATGTGCCACTCTGAACCCAGCCACATTACTGCCCCTCCCTTCTGAGAATGATGAGATTGATAAACATGATTGTATCTTCCGGACGGAAGAAGAGACGAAAGGACGGGTAGACTTGACTGATGTTCCCTTACCTGACCCTCAAGGGGAACTATATGTCGATGGCTCTTGCTTTAAATTACCAGATGGCACTACTACTGCTGCATATGCTATTACTACGCTGCGTACGGTAGTTGAGACATCACAAGTTCCCTATCAGTCGGCCCAAGCTGCAGAGCTCGTTGCCCTAATACGAGCTTGCGAATTGAGTGAGGAACTGGTTGTCAATATTTATACTGACAGTCAGTACGCCTTTGGAGTCGCGCACAACTTCGGGTGACTCTGGGCAGAGAGAGGGTTTCTTACTTCGCATGGTGCCAAGATTCAACATGGGCACCTTATATTGAGGCTTTTGTCTGCTTTGACACTCCCTAAGAAATTGGCAATAGTAAAGTGTAGTGCCCATCGGAAAGTCACTGACGATGTAGGTAAGGGGAACCTTTTTGCAGATCAGGCGGCTAAGGAAACAGCCCGGACTAAAATGAAAAGAATGTTTGTAGCAGGTCCCGCTAGGTGGGTGCCTGAAATCACCATGTTTGAGGATACACTTGAGAACGTGAAGGAGATACAAAGTGAGGCCACAGTAGAGGAATTAGCAATGTGGCAAGAAAGTACAGCACAGTTGAACGATGAGGGATGTTGGATTGATAAGTCAGGGAAACAGAGATGGATGTTGCCAGATGCGTATGTTCTTCCTGTAGTCAAAATGGCTCATGGCCCAGCCCATACTAGTGCTAAGGGTATTTGCAAGTTGTTAGATCCTGTATGGCAGAATGATAACATTTCGAAAACAGCTGCACAATTAGTGAAGTACTGCATGGTGTGCATGATGCACAATCCTGGGAATGGTACTCCTACACCACCTGGTAATTTTGCACCACCCACTTTCCCTTTTGAGGTCATCCAGATGGACTATATAGAATTAGATAGGTGCAATAATTTGAAGTATGTTTTGGTGGTTGTTTGTGCATCCAGTAAGTGGGTTGAGGCTTATCCCACTAAAGATAATACAGCCATGACGACTGCAAAGATACTCCTAAAGGAGTTCTTTCCTCATTTCGGCTTTCCCCATTTGATCTGGGGTGATAACGGAAGTCATTTTAATGCCAAGGTCATTCAATTAATTTGTGATGGTTTGCACATAAAGCAGAAGTTCCATGCTGCCAATCACCAACAGTCAGCAGGTTTGGTTGAGAAGTACAATGGTACTCTCAAACTGAAATTGGCAAAGATTCAGGAGACAACAGGGTTACAGTGGCCAGACGCTTTACCATTAGCTCTTTTATCAACAAGAACAACAGCACATTCTAGGACAGGATTGTCACCGTACGAAGTCATGTTTGGACGCCCAGCAAATGTCTGGGGCGACCCGCAACCTCGTCGGTTCTCTGATATTGAGTACCCCTTGTTAATTGACTACCTGTGCCAGCTAACTGAAAATTTGCGTTCTATTCATCAACAGGTCAGTGAGTCCCTTCCCGCTACACCAGAGGGACCCAGACACGACATTCGGCCTGGGGATTTTATACTCATCAGAAACTTTCAGCAGAAGAAGAGCTTGGAGCCACGCTGGAAGGGACCGGAACAGGTCCTTCTGGATACACGTACTGCAGTCAAGGCCGTTGGCCGAAAGAATTGGGTCCATGGCACTCATTGTAAAAAGGTGCCTCTGCTTTTGCCTTATGACCAGTGGATCAAGGATGAAGTAGGGGACTCTGAGTGTGAGACGGTGCCTCAGTTTGTCCCCTTCAATGACGCTAAACTGACCTGGACGGAAACTGATGCAGAAAATGATGAAGTGCTGAATGCAGCAGGTCCACTGGAGATACGAGCTATCCAGGAGCCCCTTTTTATTGATCCCTCTGTGCCTGGAGTCACCAGGTACAATCTGCGTCCTCGGCTGAGGAATAGTGCACCAAAGGAGAAATCAGATTAGCCAGGGATGGACTGTGTAAGTTAGGGTGTACTTTGCTGTAGGACCAACGGAGTTAGTTTAGGGTGATGTGAGATTGGTGCACTGTTTTGACATCAGACAGGATAGATTGAACGTGCTCCCTTGGTGGGGAGTACATTATCCTGATCGGCGTGGGATATATCGTTAGCTTAGGACAGAGCAAGCTCCACCGCCGGTGCCCAAGAGCGCCAACGTATTGATGAACAATAGGAGCCTGTACCTGTGAGGCTCTGACGGACACTGGGAAAACTTACCTTTACTATTATTTTTGTTGCATTTCTTTCCTTGCTTCATAATGCATCCCTTTGGTCGGCCTATAGATGAGGAGGAACAACCATTTGCACCACCGCGTTTAGCACGGGGGTGGTCGACAAAGAGTAAAATAGTTTGCATATTAATTGTTGTGATTGCAATAGTGACAGTATTTGGAATATCCTGGTTTCTAGAGGAGACATTTCCTGTACATTCCTTGGTAGGTACAACCCCCACTCCCCCTGAACACATTTTTGTTACTCTAGCCCCACACAAAGCAGTACACAGGCAGTCCTACACGGACAATGTATTTATACAAATGTTGCATCATGCTCATAATGTGTCCAATACAGCTAATTGTTGGGTTTGTGGGTTGCTCCCTTCGGTCACTCATAAGAGCGACAATTTGTTGTCTATGCCATAGTCATATATGGGTAGTTGCAAGGGTTGGTATGAATTGTTTCGACTGGTGTACTTCCAATTTCATCTCTCTACTGTGGATATAACATCCACTGATTCTCACACGCCGAATGAATATTTACGCTTCGACCAAGGGTTTACGCCATGGGACCGGCAGGACAAGGGACTCTAGGGACAATGTCCTCAAAGTTTTTTTTTAAAACGTACCATAGAGTAAAGGACAATGCCTGGTTTCGAATGGAAATGGCTGATTTCCAATGGTTTAACACCTCTGAGTACTTCCAATCCTTCCGAAGTCGAAATCTTACCGAAGATAAACCGATACCTGTGCCAGTGGTCAATAAGACAGGTAATTTTTGTGTCCAGGGGACTGGGGAGATAAAGGTGGGTGAGAGTAAATGTAATTTCACCTACAAGCTGAATAAGACTAATAGTCCGCCTTTGATCTTACCCCATAATGTCTATTTTGTTGGTGGGTCACAGGCTCATGTCTGGCTCCCAAGGGGATGGTCAGGCACATGTTATCTTTCTTTCCTTTTTCCCCCTGTATATGCTGCCCCGTCTAATTATCACAAAACTCATCGGGTGCAACGTAGAAGTGCATTCCTGGCCCGAGTAAGAAGGGTTGTTGACACAAAGGATATAGATCAGACAGACACTACCGCACAGCAATTTGGAGAGGCTGTGAAGGGCCTGCTACCTTTTTGGGCCCCATGGCAAATAGCCTTCAAGTTCGTCAGTTAACTAGAGTTGTTGAAGCGGTTATTAATACAACTGCTGGGATAATGACGAATGTCACTGCTGAGCTCCAGGCTACGAGATTAGTCACTTTGCAGAACAGGATGGTGCTAGACGTTATCCTTGCAGATCGGGGAGGGGCCTGTCGCATCATAGGCAGCAGCTGTTGTGTTTACATACCTGATAACGCCCCCAATGGTTATTCAGCTATACAGAAATTACATAGGATATCGGCTGAGATATACCAAGAAGCAGGTACTTGGAGACTGTTGGGGTGGTTGTCGAACACGTTAATATTTTAGGGTTGGAAGATCCTCACTTTCTTGGCTGTGGTTGCCGGTATTTTCTTTACCTGTTGCCTTTGTATACACTGTCTCACAGCTTGTTGCACCCAGTGCGCCAATGTTCTCATCCCCAAACAGGAAATATCAGTTCATGATACTAATGCGATTATGTTACAAAAGGATATTGATGATTTGATGCTGATAGATGAAGGTATTTTTGAGACTTACTGAATATATGAACTTCTCCTCATAGCGATGTTTCTTGTCCATACAAATTTTATACTTTCCTTGATAACAACATAACATGGTTAGCTCATGCTAAAAGGGGGTCTGTTAGAATGAAAATGTTTTCGCTGTGTTGATTATGTATTGTTCTATGTAAGTTAGCATTCGGGGCACCATTTTATGTTTGGCCGCCATTTTGAACCGTGATCGAAACTAATTTTTCCCTTCCTGAAAAAACAGCTTTTGGTAAGTCTTGTTTCTTCAAGGTTGGGCCCTGCTTTTTCTCTATGAATACACTGTTCTTATTAGCCCATACCTTTCCCACTAGATAGAGGCCTTCTCCCATTAGTCTAGCGGTGGGCACGGACGGAGCGACCTTGAGTAGTAGATAGTGTATGCCCGGCCTCAGGATCGAAACTTATGCTTCTGTACTTCTTTGTGTAGCTGCTTCTGCCTGGAAAATTCCATTGTGGGCGTGCCTTCATTGGTTCTGAATCGTACATAATGTTTTACCATGTTTGCTGATGTCAGTCCCTCTGCAGCAATCCTAAGAGACTGGGCAGACTTGGCTCCGCTCGAGTGTATATGAATAAATATATTGGTTTGTATTCTCTACTGTCTGACCGACTCTTCATTTGTATGGAAGGCTGAGAGGTGGTCGCGAGTGACCCGGGTGACCCTAATCGGGTCACCTCCTTCACCTACCCTGACCCTAGAGCAACAGAGAGACTGACACCAGTTGCTGAGGCAGGTTGCCTCTCTCTTCTCCCTTACCCGAGGACTCACTACATGGTGCTCCCATGATATTGATACTGGGGACAGTATTCCTATGAAAAGTAAAATCTACAGGCTTTCTGATAAGTTGAGAAGCAGCATAGAGGAGGAAGAATCCAAGATGCTGGAGTTAAGAGTTATTGCGCCCTCAAACAGTCCTTAGTCCAGTCTAGTGGTGTTGGTTCCCAAGGCTGCTACTCCAGGTACCACCCCAGAACTTAGGTTCTGCATGGGTTACCAGAGGCTCAATGCCATCACCAAGGCTGACACACACCCCATTCCCTGAGCTGATAAGCTCCTAGATCAGTTGGGAGCTGCTAGGTTCCTCAGCACGTTCAACTTAACGTCTGGGTACTGGCAGATGGTAAACAGCCTTTAGTGCGCTGCTGCTAGTGCGCATACCATTACTTCGCAAGCGTTACTATGCTTGCGATGTTACAACGCGTACCATTAGTACGCAAGTTGTTACATCGCAAGCGTTGTTACAACGCATGCGTTGTAATGGCATGCGCTATCCACATCGTTGTTTGGAAGGAGCTTCTGTTTCCAAACTACGACGTGCAGATCTGACGTCGCTGGAAGCCGCTGGAAGCCGGAGAAGAGAGGAACCACGGAGGAGAGAGAGGTAAGTGTAGTTTTTTTGTGTCGTGCAGGGGTAGTCTTTTAGGTTGTAGGGTTGTGTTTGAGTAGTGTAGGGTCGTGCTGGGGCTAGTGTTTTAGGGTTTAGGGTAGTGATGTGGTGTATGTGTAGTGTAGGGTAGTGATTTAGGGTTTAGGGTAGTGTCGGGGGGTCGTGCAGGATAGTGTTTCAGTGTTGGGAAGGGACTGGGGGTAGGGGCAGGGGCAGGGTCGTGCTGGGGGTAGTGTTTTAGGGTTTAGGGTAGTGTTGTGGTGTTAGTGTAGTGTAGGGTAATGTGTTAGGGTTTAGGGTAGTGTCGGGGTGTAGTGCAGGGTAGTGTTTGGGTGTAGGAACAGGACTGGGGGTCGGGGGGGTTGTGCAGGGGTAGTGTTTTAGGGTTTAGGGTAGTGTTGTGGTGTTTGTGTAGTGTAGGGTAGTGTTTTAGGGTTTAGGGTAGTGTTGGGGTGTCGTGCAGGGTAGTGGTGTACTGTAGGGAGCGGACTGGGGGAAGGGTGAGGGTCGTGCAGGGAGTAGTGTTTTAGGGTTTAGGGTAGTGGTGTGGTGTTTGCGTAGTGTAGTGTAGTGTTATAGGGTTTAGGGTAGTGTCGGGGGTGGTGAAGTGTAGTGTTAGAGTGTAGGGTCCAGGCAGGGGGAAGGTCGTGTAGGGGGGTAGTGTATTAGGGTTTCGGGTAGTGTAGTGATGTTTAAGTAGTGTGTAAGGTAGTGTAAGGTAGTATAGTGTAAGCATGATTTTAGTGCAATGTTTTTAATTAGCATAAACCATAATACATTTATAACCATTTGCGTTACAAATGCATGCGCAGTTAAAACTTGCGAAGTATTGGTTTATGCTAAGTAAAAACATGCGAAGTAATGGTTTATGCTAAGTAAAAACATCGCACTAAAATCATGCGAAGTAATGGTATGCGAAGTATCGACATACATTCCTGGCAGGTTGCCTTGACCGAGGGGTCCAAAGAGAGGTCCATGTTTTCTCCCCCAGAAGGACACTTCCAGTTCTGGGTAATGCCCTTCAGGTTGAAGAACACCTCTGCCACCTTTCAGAGGTTGGTCAACCAGGTCCTTGCTGGATTGGAGAGCTTCAGTGCTGTCTATCAAGATGACATTGCGGTCTTTAGTTCAAGCTGGGAGGACCACCTGTGCTACCTCAGGGAAGTACTATCAGGCTCTGCAAAAGGCAGGCCTAACTATCAAGGCCAGTAAGTGCCGGATAGAACAGGGTCAATGGCCAACTTAGGTCACCAAGTGGGAGGAGAAAAGGTGCAGCCCCTCCAGGCCAAGATCCAAACCATTCTGGCTTAGGAACCCCCCCAAGACCCATACAGAGGTGAGAGCGTTCTTAGGCCTCACTGGTCATTGCCAAAGATTCATCAAGGGGTATGGCACCATTGTTGCACCCTTGATGGAGCTGACTTCTAAGAAGTAGCCCAGACCGGTGATCTGGACTGAGGTATCCCAGAACACTTTTGACAACCTGAAGGAGGCCATGGGCTGAGCACCCGTGCTCTAGGCCCCTGATTTCCCCAGATAACTCATTGTGCAGGCACATATCTCAGAGCATGACATAGGGGCTGTGCTCTCACAGATAAATGAAGAGGGCTTAGATCAACCTGTAGCCTTGATCAGTAGGAGGTTACTTCCCTGGGAACAGAGATGGAGTGAAATAGAAAGGGAATCCTTAGCAGTGGTCTGGGTACTAAGGAAGTTGAGACCATACCTGCTTGGTGCTCACTTCTGACCCCTCAGATGGCTAATGCAGATGAGGGGTGAGAATCCCGATCTTTACAGTGGGACGCCGTCCTGAAACAGACCACGCCAATGCTGATGGTCTCTCCAGCTTTTTCCGCCTTGGTGATGAGAACTCCCAAGGGGTTGGGTAATTCTCCCCACTTTCAGCTGGGGTAGACACGTGTTAGACCTGGCAAACTTGGCATGATCTTCTTCTAACTTTTTGCCTTCCATCCTCCTGTTTTGCTGACTTCATTTTTGCTGGCTTCAGGACTCTGAGCACTTTACCGCTGCTAACCAGTGCTTAAGTGCTTGTGCTCTCTTCTTTAAACATGGTAGAATTGGCTTATTGCCAATTGGCATATTTAAGTTACTTATAAGTCCCTAGTAAAGTAGCACTACCTGTGCCCAGGGCCTGTAAATGAAATGCTACAAGTGGGCCTGCAGCACAGATTGTGCCACCCACTTAAGTAGCCCTTTAAACATGTCTCATGCCTGCCACTGCAGACTGTGTGTGTGTGAAGTTTTAAACTGCCATTTGGACCTGGCAAAATAGACCTTCCTTTTTAAAACATGTCAGTCACCCCCTATGATAGGCTCTGGAGAGCCCAGAGGGCAAGGTGCAGTGTATTTAAAAAGTCATGTACTTTTGGTTTTACATGTCCTGGTAGTAAAAAGCTCTTCAATTTACTTGTTACTACTGCAAAATTTTCACTCATTAAATGTAATAAGCCAACATTATCCTATGGGAGGGATAGGCCATCCCTCCCATAGGATAATGTTGGCTATTACATTTAATGAGTGAAAATTTTCAAATGGAGCAGGTAATCAACTCATGTTTGGTGTCTTTAGAAATGTAATGAAAAATCCACTCTCATGGTGAAGTCAAATTTTAAATTGCAATTTTGAAAATGCCACTTTTTAGAAGTTGGCATTTTCCTGCCTGAGCCATTTAGTGCCTGTAGCCTGTCTTTGGGTCCTATGACTGGGTGTATCTGACAGTTGGGCTTTTTGTATTCCTTCTAGACAGCCACACACAATAGAAAGCTTAGGTGTGCCTGGATGGGCCATCACTGGCAGGAAAGGATGGTGGAGCTGGGCACAGCCCTACCCATACTTGAATAGGCTGTGTCCTGCCTCCACACAAAGGGCTGCATACCCACTGTAGTTAGTCTGGAGCCAGGACAGGGAAGGCAGGAAGGGAAATCCCTAGAAGCTTCTCCCACTTGAAAGGAAGTCCCAGGTACATTTATTGGACCACAGACATCAACTTCTCAGTACACTTCTGGACCTGTAGATACTCTGCTGGGAAGAAGAACTGCTGTGCTGCTGAAAGGGCTGTCACTCTGCTGGACTGCTGCTCGGAAGGACTGCTGCCCTGCTGTGCTGGCCTATTGCCTGCTGCACTCTTGTCTGGGTGAAAAGGACTGGACCGGCACCTGTTGAACCTAGGACCCAAGAGTCACTCCAAGGGCTAGGTGGCTGTCCTCTTGATTAGAGCCTCAGGGACAGAAGGCTCCAACATCCTTGAACCCAGCACCCTGCCGAGTGGTGCCACCCTAGTGCTGGACCGTTGGCAGTGGACCTGAAGGTACTCTGCCAGCCCATCTGTGGATCCAGCACAACCAACACATCTCCTCTGCTGCACGGCGCAAACTCGAGCAAAACTGACGCATTGTGTCTGCTGCAAGGATTCTTGTAGCCGGCCCGTGCTCCATCACAGTCGAACTGAACTTGTGACTTTGTTCCGGTCCGGCGCGATGAGATATCCGTAGTTGACTCTTTGTGCTTTTTGGCACTATATTTACTGAAATCTTTAAAATTGCATATCTCTGGTTCTACTGATTGTTTTTTGTCACTTTGGTCTTGTGTTATTTATTAAACGTTCCTCTATTTTTCTAAGTTGGTGTAGGATTTTTTCTTGTGTTGTGTTTTCACTTTATTACTGTTTGAAGTGCTGCATAAACACTCTACCAATTGTGAGGCTCATCCGCTAAGGCAGAGAAGCATTGCCCCCTCTGTTTTTAAGCAGTGTAACTAAAGGAAAAATAAAATTATAATAACTGAATGTCACTATCATATTATTTGTTCTTGCTGCTTTGCGGTCGGGGCGGGCGGGCTACTCTGCTCTGAGAGCAGGGTAGGGCAGGGCAGGGAAGGAGTGGCTTGCCCACTCCAAGTGCAAATGAATGCATTGCTTGGCCGGCCAAACATTCATGCGCACTTCGCATGTTCTCCACGCAGGCTACATTACAGCCTGAAGCACGGCACTCAGACCAATCACAACGCAGCATTGCAGCGTAATGCAGCTTTGTGATTGGTCAGGGGAGCCTGAGTGCTTCCTGGTTCCTGTTCCGGCCGAGTCTTGACACGGAGGAGAGACTGGAGAGACATGGCGGCAATAAGGTAAGTTTCTTAAAAAATAATGTTTACATTTGTTCTCCCCTTCCCCCTGCAACCCCTGATCCATGCCGGCAGTCACTGAAGCCTGACTGCTATGTGGCAAGCTACCAGAGGATTGAGCACAGGTTAATTTGAGGTTTGATTGTGCCTCACCTTGACAAGGATTGTGGTAGCTTCTTGAGTAGGGTTTCACCCCCCTCAACCGGTAAATCAATTACTCACAGTCACCCTCAGTGGCATAAAGCAAAGTGATGGGCCCCTACACAGATTATGAGGAGGGGGCCCTGATCCTAAATTATCCCATTGGCCTTGGGCTAAATGGGAGCCCCCTGATGAGTTGGGGGTCCCTGAAAGGTTGGACCCTCGTGCGCCGCAGGTGCTGCAGGGACTTGCGTGATGCCCCTGGCCACCCTACCATTGGTTTCCACACTGTTCCGGGGTTTCCTTCGCAGTCTATGTGGCATGTCTGAACTGTGTTGTATGAGGGTAAGATATTATGGCCTATATGTTCGTTATAAGGCTCTAATAGGGTTTACAGGTTTAAATAAGTAGTAGTCGTGATGGTAATATTAAGGCTATAGCAAAAGTGTGCTTATACAGAAATACTTCCTACATTATGGTAATTAAGCACTTAACTAGAAAGTGCGTTTCAAAATTATTGGCTGATATCCGACACAAAATGGACAGCGAAGCATTATTCCAGAATAAACTAATATACATTAGGCATACTGTTTTCTGTAGGGTGCAATGCATCATCACGCCCGAATACCCCTTGCTGTTTACATCAACATTATTTATCATGGTTTTATTGAAGGCGAAAGTGATTTACCATATCTCGCAAGAAGTCATTTATTGCTATCACATTTTTTCATTAACTTAAAAGCTAGGCTAGGAGTCTGCTGCAACATTCTGACTTGAAGCATCAGCACTTTTTTTTGTCTTCACAGAGCCCTGACGACCGCTTGTGCCAATAAATAAATGAGACAATTTCATATCGACCCCACTGGAAAGTATTGGCAGGTTTAGTATTAGTAGAGGGTTTGAATTTCATTTAAAATGCTTCTGAAAAGGAAAAAAGTGAAGACTAATAGGCATTTACAAATAAAATGAGAGTTAATTTGGTGAGCAATTGGTCTTCTGCTTACTTTTAACTATGCCAATAAAAATGTGCAACTGACATTAAGTTATGGAAATGAGTAAGAAAATGCATTCTCCAGCACCTTTTCAGCTTCTAATGTCAAAATGAAAGTTTCCATCAATTCATTAATTCAGGCTATGTGTTGTGGGTTTGCAATATGAGGCCAACAGAAATGATGATCCTAGATGATACCGTGTTGTCTGATTTCATGCACATTCCTTGTTTTGAGTCTTATGACCTGTGATTGTTAGGCAGCCAGCCGCCGTGTCGGGGGAAGGGGGGTGGGGGCTGGGGGGCTTGTACTCAGCTAAGGCTTTTTAAACAAATGCCCTTTGCCATTTGGGACTTGCGGTTTTGCTTTTCATATTGTAAACATCAATATACCACTTCGGGCTTGCAGGGTGCTTTTGGCGACAAAAATAAAGGAAACAGAGATTATGAACACAAATATATTTGCTGCTGCATAAAATCACCCTTGTGGAAACTAACACCACCCAAGCACTGTTTTGTAACACGAACTCTCCAGGACTGGCTGGCGCTGACCCACATTTTATGAGACTTGTTGGCGACTGTGTCAGTCAACTCATACATGATGAATAAAGCAAATAACTAATATGAAATAATAAACGTGCCTTGCCTTAGATACTAACCTCAATAATGTTTCAGAAAATGTCAGAAAAAGACCAACGATAATGTGCAAAGATGCTTCTGCTAAGGTTTTTCTCCCTGCACATTACAGTGAATTTTTAGTATAGATTTTTTTAATGGTAGTATGAAAGAATAGTGTCTAAGTAGGCTCATGGATAATGTTTAGGATATCCACATTAGATACACTTCCATACAATGAATGTGAATGGAGCTCATTTACATCGTGGTTATCTATGAAATCTGACATAGCTCCATCGTTTGCGACCTACAATGGACACTAGTGATTATGTGTTGATAATAGTCATGTCTTAACGTCAAAGAATGTCAGCTTCATCCAAGATAATCCACAAATCATACAACAGGAACATCTGTGACGTCTGAACAGGTTTTAGACATATACAGATTTCATCAAAGCCCAAAGGCCTTATTTAGATTTTTAGGAGCAGAATACTTTGTCACAAACATGGTGGATGTCTGGTCCAGCATAATAAAAGTGCATTAGTGCAGCTGTAATATTGTGGATGGTGTATTTCCATGTTTTGATGCAGTATCTCGTATGCCAAATTTTACACAGTGGCCCAGTCCTGCCTCAGTTGTCTTGGGGGAAGTTACTAAGCTGTGTACATAGTCGGAGACATAGCTATAAATAGTGCAGTTGGTACCATGGCCATGTTTTGGTGCCTAACACTGGTTGGAGCATTTTTCTCATTTGCATTAATGTCCATGGTACACTTGCAGCAGCACTGCTCATAGTCCCATGCCACAGAAGGCATAGGGCTGCCACAGGAGAAGCTGAGGGGGTGCAGGGGGGTTTGACAAAACATTTTCTAAACTCTCTCTCTCTTTAGGGTCTCGGCGAGAGAAACTGTTGGAGAGATATCGTTTCCAATTCATTGCAAACACTTAGAGTGGGCTTGGGTCAGCCCTTGCCCATGATTGGAGTAGTGTAATAGGGTGTTGCGTTCGGTGGGCTTCCTATATAGGGTGGTCCCATCATTCAGGGTGGACCCACTAGATGGCTCCTCCACCACCCGCTCCAGCAGGCCGACAGTGGATCGGGGCTCCGACCCTGTCATTAGCTTTTGCTGACCTTCAGGCCCACGCTTTCTTTTCCTGGTAAGTTTGGAGCACTGTTTCCACACAATGTTTAGCCCGCGCTCTCAGTCCTTTCCGGACTCAGACTTACACGCCCTTTGTCTTCCAGGCCATCCTCACCCTGGATTCCTTCGGCACCGGGTCCCACAAATTTTGAATTCTTTCACTGGTAGGATCAACCAATCCGGGCTCTGCCCTCCGGCAGGAACCCTGCGCCCTGGTGATTCTGCGCCTCCCCATCGGTAAGGCCATCCCCAGCTACTTCCTTTGGCTACAGCACTCCTACCCTGGCCCACACTGGCTTTTTCCTAATTAGCTCGCTCCTCCTCCACAGGGCCCTTTTCCCTGGACTCACACCTTCCAGATAGGGCAAGCCTTGCTGTCCTACCTGCATCCATGCCACAGCATCTCCCTCAGGTACGCTTCACTAGCCCGTGTCCCCCACGCTCCTGATGTTTTCTCGCGCCTCCCCCCTCCCTTGTCTCATTTTCCCCTTTCCTCCCTTGTATAGCACCTTCAAATGGCAACCTGGTCCTGATGATGATCCCAACTGACTAGGATCAAAACGCCGTCGACATACCAGCGCGATTTGCTGCGCCTCTTCTACTATGGTTCATTCAAAAATGTCTAAAATATATGATAAATCTATGTAAATAATCCCTTTCTTGAACCATAAATCATTGTACATATCAGTCACCTTTTTCACATTGCGCCCTCGCTGTTTTTCCACTTGTCACCTGCGCCGTTCACCTTTGAGTGTCACGAGCACTTGCGTGCACAAAGTCTTCGGGTTGCCCCTGCAATAATTGCTTACAGTGCTAATACAACTGTTCACAATTGTTTCCACAACCATTGTTTGTCTTTTATCTTTCCAAATATATGATGCCTTGAGCACATTTAATCCAATTACGAGCCTTCCTATTTCTCTTTCGTTGTAATGTCTTGTACATACTTGCTAATCAGTTCTCTCAATAATACCGGTTGAGACATTGTTGTTTTTCTATACCTCCTTACCCAGATCTCAACCTGGTCTATGGGTTTACTCCTGTTGTTTGTTGCTGAGGCCTAGGTCAGTCACCCCTCTAGCAGGGTGCACTAGATCTCAGGTGAGGGTACAGTAGCATGAGCCCTGTACCCTTACAGTGTCTAAGTCCATCCTTAGACATTGTAAGTGTAGTAAAGCCATAAAGAGTATATGGTCTGGAAGTTGGTCATTACGAACTCCACTGCTCTATAATGGCTTCACTAAAAACTAGGAAGTTTGGAAGCAAACGTCTCAGCACATTAAACCCACACTGATGCCATTGCGGGATTTAATGTAAAATGCACTCAGAGGGCATGCCCCCTGAAAAACGGCCAGCCTGGTGTGGTTCCTGAATGGCTGCCGGCCGACTGCCGCTACCAGACAGGTTTCTGGACCCCTGGGCAGATAGCCTCCGCTTTCTAGGTCCAGAAACAAAGCCCATCCTGGGCAGAGGTGTCAGGCCTCCTCCCCCAGGATGGACTGGGTCCACGAAGGGGAAACTTCAAAGGCCTGCCGCCTTTGGGAGCTGCCCCTGCCTTTTGCTGCCCCCAGTAACTGGCTCCCTCCAGTTCTGCCCCCACTTTGGGTGGGAGAATCGGCAGGAAAACCAAGCTGGGAAGAGAGGTGTGCCCACCTTTGCCAACGCCACCCCCTCAGGTGGGGGAGGCGAGGTGAAGCACACATCTCAGTCCCCTCCATCTTGAAGATGAGGGGACTCAGCCAATTAGGGAGAGTTTCATGCCCCCTCCCACTGGAGGGTGGCAAAATATGAGGTGTACCCACCCCAAGGAGGGGACCCATTGGTCCTGACCTGCACACCCTTGTAAATACCCCTAAATCTAGTATTTAGGGGCGACCCTGAGCCGTGCCTCCTCAGATTTGAGGAGGAAAGAAGAAGGACTGAAGAGCCGTGCTGACCAGGAAGAAGAGGACACCTACTGCATTGGCCCCAGCCCTACCGGCCTGTCCCGACTCTGACCTGCCTACAGCAAAAAACCGGCGTGTCCAGCTTCCAGCAGCCCCCCAGAGCCCAGAGGACCTGCCCTGCACTGACCTTGCAAACTCTGTCTCCTGTGAGCACCGGATTTGCTCAACAAAGACTCCAAGACCAGAATCCGAATTCCGGCGACTCCGCGATTCTGCACCACTCTACACCTGATGCCCACAGTTCAAGTTTGAGTGGCCCAACACCATGAGGGGGTCTCCCCAGCAATCATTACCTGGGATCTGGTGATCCCCGACCTCCCTCAAGCTTCAAGACGACACCTGCAGCCTCAACCTGATGGGTCCCCCGAGCCGTGACCGGAGATGGTAAAGAAACCTGATGCCAAAGGACACCCCTGCACCTGATGCCCCACGGCCTTGGGTGGCCAACCTGACGGTCTCCATTGGGAATCACTGGGTCCCCTGCAGTGCTGACCCTAACCTCAGGAGCTTGGCTCCCACACCTGTGTGGCCTGCTCATAAGCAGTCCCTAACCAAAGGCCCCCTTAACCCCTTGGGCTAAAACTGGGCCCCTGCACCCTGCACCCGGCCACCCCAATGCCACTGGTGGTGCAAATTAAGTGCCTACCTAGACCTTGGGGAACCTTGGTCCTAACCCCCAAAACTCCCACTCATGAGATGTTTACTTACCTGAGAACCCGATAACCATTTTTTCCTCATAGGAGCCCATGTTATGAGTTTTTGGACCTGAACTGTGTTTTGTATGGAGGAAACAGTCATTATAACTTAACCCAAGAAAAGTCTTACTTAGCTTGTATTGTGAGATCCCTTGGTGTGGTATCTAGGCATACCCCTCCCCCATTAGTCAAAGTAATCAAAAGTAATCAAATGTATTTTAAAAGCAATTATTGGGTAATGTATACTGCTTTTTGAATCAATACCAACCTGTAACTTTTGCAAATTCAACCCCAACTGCATTTCGTTGTGAAGTCTTGCATTTCAAAGTATATTTTACTTGCCTGTGCCAAGTCCTGATTGGTTCTTAAACTAAAACATAAGTATACCTTTTTTATACCTACCTGATTGGTCTGGATTAAGTCTCTGAGTGTGTGACATCTGTCTTGATTGAGTGAATACAATAAATGCTTAACACACCCTCTGGATAAGCCTAACTGCTCACCCACACTACCACAAAGAGAGCTGTAAGTGCTTACCTAATTTAGCCTCTGCTACACCTCTGAGGACTCCCTGGTCTTTGTGCACACCATACCTCACTTTGGTATAGCATATACAGAGCCAGCTTCCTACAAAGGTGGAATACGAAAGACAAAGTGCAAGGCTTTTTCTTGGGGTCAGTTGGTGGTAGCTGAACAGTATCCTTCAGGGAAACATGTGATTACCTCTGGTGTGCCAGCGAACCATAAAGCACTCAAATGAGATACCCAATTTTGCTCCTTTTGGTCTGTTTACTCTCCGGAGGAAGCAGCCTAAGCTTATAGTCAGCTGTAGATGGGTTTAGAAACTCATAAGTAGTATGATGCAATAAATAACCCTCCAGTACATCCATGCCCAGCCATTGAGACACCTCTTTTTAGAAGAAAGTGACTTATAAAGTGATGGGTAAATAGATCAGTTAAACATAGATCCACATAAAAACATAACCGAAGTTGCTATCACCTTCTGTGGCCTGCAAATGTTATTGTAGGTGCTAAATGTATCATAACATTGACATTAAAGCAGTGTTATCCTATAAATCTTGGTTTGGGCCTGCTTAGGGATTTTTGGGCGTGCTCGGGTCTCTAGCACAAGTTTTCTCCTGCAAAGCTAATTAGATTATGGACAAGAGATGCAGATGTGGTTACTCGTAACCCATCTCTTGTCCTTGTCCAGCTTTGTGTACCATATATGACAGCCTGATCAGCTGAGATTCAGATACCTAAGGAAAAAACAAAAAGTGTCACCCCAAAAAGGTAATACCACCAAAGCAAACCATCTAAAAAAAATAAACCACTCCTCTGAGGTCAATTGTTCTCCCTTCACTGTCTAGTGATACAGTCAATGGGACCAGGGGTCAGATCACCACTGTCCGGTTATGGACATAGTCTGCTGAAGTCCAGGAACCACTTAAGAACATACCTGATTCCAGTACTTTTCAGTGGGCTTGGTGAAATAGTGGCCCAGTTCCCACTGTGAAGTCACAAAGTTGTCTTTAACTGTATGGGTCTATATCTCACATTGCACAATATGGTCCTCACGAAAATCTGTCATACCTGATTGCCAGTCATGGAGGACATTACTGGCTTTCAACTACACTTAGAATTATTTAGTAACCTCCTTCTAAAGGATCTTGCTGAGGAAGGACATGCTTGATACAGGAAGTAGTTGGTAGGTTGTGTTGGATTACTATTTTTATGTATAGGAGTTATTGTAGCATGCTTTAATGAATCTAGAACTCTTTCCCTAGATAGGAAATCATGAATCACTGCAGAATTTATTTTGAGCATTTTCCTTGCCTCAAAGTTAATCCTGACTTTAGAAGTCAGTGCAGTACTCAAAACATAATTTTTGTCACAAAACACTTCCTTTCTCGTCCTTGCGCCTAAATGATCCAAGAAATGATAATAATAATATCCACCTACCTCAATAATTGAATGGACTTTACCTAATACGTAAACTCCAACAAGTGTAAAAACTGTGGCTCTAATTATGATCAGTGGGGAAAAATACAATCTCTATGCTAACCAAGGTTTGCACAGGGGTTGGAGTTCCAAGTTTTGCTGAAATTGACTTACGTTGTATTTACCGCAGGGTGATTTATTACCATATGAGGAAATTTCTGCACAACCTGCAATTTTCCTCTGACAGATTTTGCAGCAAAAAACCTGGGGGAATTTATTAGGGGAAAATACCCAGGGAATGCATCTGCCTGACAGCTCCTGAACCTACACATTAGGACTGATGTCACATCTGCCCTCAGATGCATCCTCTTCATACCAGTGTGCATCTCACATGGAGCATCCTTAGAACTAGCCCACCATCGCACTGGCAAACATTAAGGCATCGATCACTGTTAAGTTTAGATTGGCCTCCCCTCATGATGACTCCTCCCTTCAAAAATGTTACGCAGTAGCACCCAAGCTATGTTATTCAATTCCTGCAAAAATAAGAATTGACAATCACATAGTGTCCCAGAGAGCACTAAAACAATTGGCTATTCCCATCCACATAATCCCATAATGCAGATGGCTAACTATATAAAAAGCTGGTAAGCACAAATACGCCCATTTATAACATACTCCACAACACCCATGCTTGTGCACAGCAATGTACACCTCACCATGTTTGAAGAATGTCTTGGAACCTCACGCCCTTCACGCAGCACCTCATATGTGTGGCAAACTACATCTAGGAACTCCAAAGGGGTGTCCAGGAATAAGATCAAAATCAGAAAGCTTTGTTGCCTTGTCAGGAGTAGTAAGGACTATATACGTTCTGCAGTACAGTACAATATTAACATGGTCATTGTTTGAGATACAGATATTGTCCTGTGCTGGAATAAATAGGATTTGACCTACTTGGTAGAGCCTATTTTGTTATTGATTTGTATTTTATTTGTATAGCTATGACCTATGTATGAGGGCACCAAGGTTATTAACAGGCACCAAGATATCCTAGAACCATGAAAAAGGGGCTTGTAACTGGGGAGAAGACATGAAAGGAATTGTTAACCAAGAAGTCAAAGTCTGAAGGTTATGGTTTAGTCTGATGCAGCCCCGGGACGGAGTTCCAGTCTAGGAGCTAGACAAGGGAAGAGCTGATTAAATGTTTTGGCTTTTCTGATTTTAAGGATTTCTAGAATCGTGGTTTCTGCCACTGTTTTTTCCTTGACTACCTGTGAATTGGAGTTTGTTCTTTAGGTAGGAAGACCAAGGTCTAAAGCTTAATGCGTTAAGCAGACTACCTTTAATTCACTGCTAGTTTCAAGCGGAAGCCAATGAGGATATCTTATGATGTGTGGGATTTGATCATATTTTTCCAAAGGAGCATTTCTGACCTTTAAATGAGTAAGTGCAAGAGCTTGTACGCAGATTTAATCAGTGTGAGGGATGGAGGTTTCAGCTTCCCGAGCAAATGGATTTGGTAGGAAGGAGATTTTGTTAGAGTGGTGATGTGAATATTTAGACTGAGGTTTTGATCAGTGATGAAGCTGAGTGGGACCAGATGGATACATGTCCAGGTGCAGTGCAGCCAGCCATTTTTGGACTAGGGTTAGATGGTTGGTAGAGAAGAGGAGTAGGCATTTAGTCTACACAGGTTTTATTCTCAGAGACAAAGTAAAGACATCTACTTGGGATATTAGGTAAGGGTTTATGATACGTTATACTGGGGAGATCTGAGAATCATCAGCATATTTACACAATAAGAAAGATTTATCTTGATATATTGTGTGCCTGGTTCCCAAAATGAAGTTAACAGGTGAGTTCGAAGGATGAAGCCTTGTGGAACACTATATTTCTCTGTAATAGTAGTTTATTTGAAGGAAGAAAAATTCACAAACTAGGGTCTTGAGGAAAGGAATGATTTAAACAACCTCAAATAGTTTCCTCTGTTCCCGTTTTTATTTTAGAATCTGAAGGAGGAGTGGTGATCAGTGCTTAATTTGAGCCGGTGCTTTCCGGTGCTCAGCACCGGCACTTAATTGGTTTCCGGTGCTCGGCACCGGCACCTAATTGTCAACACCATACTTAGAACAGTCTACCACATGGTGGCGCCGCTCATCTAATTTAGAGATGAGCAGAATAACGGTTGTTTAGGAATACAATATACATTAAAATAGTGATAATACCTGCCTCCCCAGCCATATGTTTAACTTTGGGGACCTGGAATAATCTGAGCTGTCGCATTTAAATGTGAGAGAAATGGTTAGTAGTTGTTTTGGCAGCGATGACAAGGGCGATGGGTGGTGCAAGCTGCAGTGGCCTCCAGGTTAGAGCCCTGGCACTTAATATTTTACAAATTAAGCACTGGTGGTGATGAAGGATAGCCAATGCTACCAAAAGGTATAAAACTACCATTAGGCAGACTTTTTCATCATCCCTGATTATCAGGTTATCATCAAGATTGATACAATATGACGAAAGAAAGTATTAAGATAATACAATAGCATTAATCTTAGATTATTTTTGCATATAAGATTTTTATGTGTGCTATGTATAGCCAGTTCATTAGTTTCTACATGTGCAGTGGTGAAGTGTACATTTCTTAAACATATTTAAGCAGTGCGAAAACGGCAACGTGTAAGCAGAAAACATATACTCGTTGATCACTAGACAGTGTTATATTTCTTATCTTATCAGCATTTGTGTTGATTATTTGTGCCATTTGCATGGCCTCATAGAACTTAACCATTCTGGGCACCAAATTCCAAGGCTATCAAGCAATTGAGAGTTACTTTTTTTTGATAATCGAGTTTTATTGGTTTTTATAAATTTAACAAAACATATTACACCATCTTTACACACTCTCGCTTTGATACCAATTCAGATGGTTTGTTTTCAATTACACAGATAATCACGTAAGACCAAGTCCATAATATGCCTACTATTTCCCCAGATCTTGGCAGGTTTTTTGGAGGGCAACCCTTTGCGATGTAAATGGGTTCCTCCACTTTTGCGCACTAATCCACTCCCACCTGCAAATCAGATAGTGTGGGTGGTTCAGGGGATCTCCATTTATGGGTGATAGCCCATTTGGCAATCTCAGTCGCCATGCCCACCAGGTTCCATTCTCCACTGGTGTCACAAAGGTAATCTAACAGGTGATAACTCTATCGGTTTTACTAAAGCATGTGTCAAGGCCTCCTCGATCTAATGCCAGTGAAGAAGTCTGCGTCTGAACATGTGCAGCAGAAGCCGGTAGGGTGTAGGATTTTGCCACCATGCCAAACCCAACAAGGAGTAAGATAAGTCATGTGCAGATAATTCAATTGGATCAGTCTTAGGCATCAGGATATGGTGATGCCTTTTGGGGTCTTATTGGTCAGTTGCCAGCCGAGACCATCCAAAGGATCCACCCCTTTTTCCCATTTCTGTTTTAGGGATGTAATTCCATCAGGGACGATACTAACCAGGGTGCGGTATATTTGGGATATGCCTCATTTCCCCAGTTTGACCATTAGGAGTTTGACCTCAAGTGGATTGTGCTCAGGGAGTCCCTCGAGTTCTGTTTTGTAGCTGGCAGTGACGGCCACCACAACACGAAGGTGGGCGGGCAATGGGGTATTGACTGGGAAGGGACGGGAAAATAATTTTAAAAAACGTACCTTTCGCTGCTGCCTCCGACGCCGACGGCCGGCTCGGTGCTCTCCCAGCAGTCGCTGTGATGGGAGAGGCTGCCCAGCCAATCCAGATGCTGCTCTCTATAAGGGCAGCGCTAGGATTGATCGGAGCGGCCTGAAGTACCGCTCAGACACTGCCTTGTAGCCTGTGGCTTTTCTCCAACCCGACTGTGAACACAGCTGGGTTGGAGAAATAGAAGTGCGCATGTAAGTTTGGCCAGCCTAGGAGGGCCGACCAAACTTACATGCACACTTCTAAGTGTCCACCTCCTGCCTGTCATGGCTCAGCCCCACCCCGCCCTACAAGCATGCCAGAGTCAGTCACAGAAAAATAAAATAATATTGTTTCATTATCATTTTATTTTTCTGTGACTGACTCTGACGAGTGGGGCGACGCTCCTGTGGCATTACGGAGGAGCCGCCCCTGGTAGCCGGCCAAGGCATGTCGAAGCTGCAGACATTTGTGGAATTGGGTCATTATAGGTTACATTTCCTATGCAGGTTTTGAAATGAAAGAATGGGATCCCCCTGCCAGACTTCTCCCAAATTCGTAATGCCTATTCTATCAGATTTGAGGAAGCCTGTTAGCTGTCCCCTTCCTTGCCGCAGCGGGGTTGCAAGTTACATTTAAGGTTGGAAAGAGTCACTGAACTCCTAAGAGGGGACTGGTGCAGCTCAGGTCGTCTGTCTGACTTCTCCATCCTAAGATAGCACTGAAGGCAGTCGTAATGTTACATAACCAGTGTAGGCAGGAAGGAGTACTAAGACACAGGCGTGCCCGCCAAGAAAAGACGAGCATGCCTGGAGCAGGCCCGAAATAGACTTTCACGAGTTGGCATCTAACTTCCACATCTGCAATCCCTTATCTGGGCAGGTTTAAAATTACGTGCATAGATCACTCTGCTGTAACACACTTGCAGGGTTACAACTGCAATGCAGCAGGCGCGCGCTGCAGCGTGGAGAATGGTGGGCTCGTGCTCAGAGTCTGGAGAACAAGGCACGGCTAGACGACGGGGACTGGGAGCAGAGCAAAGTGTTATGAAGCAAATGCACAATAAGTCTATTTCTGAACTGTCTACTGAAAAGCAAAGTAAATGCAGTAATCTTTTGCACCGAAAATGTTTAGATATACAAAAACCACCGAAGATGGCAACGATAGTGACGAGAAAGGAAGACGCATTTCCTTCTGTAATTCTGTTGCCAAATGTTTGCAGCCTGTATTTTGTGACTCTTCCCACAGCAGTGTTTGCTATTTTCACACTTTTGAGAATTCCTCCTCTGCTAGGAATGCCCAAAGTGTTTCAGTTGCAGCCTATTGCCACAGTGGTCTGGGTGAACCCATGTTGTGCACTCGAGGGTGGATTAGGGCCCAGTACGAACAGAAAGCAGAAAGCCGTTATTACAAGGTACATCTAACTTGTAATTTTCTGTCATGTTGCTTCATCTATGCAGCCTGCTTGACGCAGGTATACTCTAATTCAGTGCGCCGTAACATTTTGTCTTCTGTGGACCCCCACTAAATCCTTAATCGAACCACTGGACCCCCATTGTTGTCATTATTAGAATCCGGGGATCCCCACTGAGTCATTACCAGAAGCTGGGGACCCCGGCTTAATCAATTTCTATGAGTTATACCTCAAAATGATGCACAAAAGTGCAGAAGCATTCATCAAACAAATACACACATTGTGAAATAATTTATATAATCACAAACGAAATATTTAAACAAATATAAAAAATCAAAATAATCATTTTAATGAGAAGGTTGGGGCTTTTCTAAATTCAGCTGAGGCAACTCAGGGTCTATATTATTTTCTGTTTGATGCATTTACGCTGCACCTAAAAATCAATTTGAGGATGCCAACGTAGGGTCAGATTTACTAACGTTTGACGCAGTGCAACGCAAGCAAGACAGCTCACTGTGCTGGCCTGCGTCAAATGGAGAAAGCAGGAGTGTGCCATATTTACTAAGATATAGAGCATTCCTGTTCTCTCACTGCGTCGGCACACCGAGTGCCGCCTAGCACCAACGCAGGCACCCTTGCGCCATAGTGCAAGAGTGCCTGCTTTACAGAATTAATTTTGAGCAGGAAGGGACACCTTCCTGCACAAAAACATTCCTCAGAGGCATTTTTCTCTTTCTATGTGTGCTGCACAAGCAGCACATGTAGAAAGAGGAAATAATGAGGAGAAATAAAGATATTTCTCCTCGGTACACCTCTGTTTGGATGACGTAGCATTTTGATGCAATCCCAGGTTTACTACCCTTAGTAAATCTGGGATTGCTCCAAAATCTATGAGTGGATGCGTGGGAACACCCACACTCCACTCATGCATGGCCATCTAAGCTCAGAATAACGCAAGGCAGTGATTTGCGCTGCCTTGTGTTACTCTGTATTTGCTAAACCATGCAGACCCATGCAAGGCGGCTATGCGTGGCTTAGTAAATCTTACTGAAGCCCTTGCGTTGCCTTGCATGACGCAAGGACAATGGAAAGACTTTGTAAATCTGGCCCTCAAGTTTTAGCTTCCAGTGTCAAACTGAACATATTCAAATTTATATTTTTATATTTTGCTTCTTTATTTATGTACAGTTTAGTAATCTGTTAATTTTATTTAATATTCTAAGTAGTCACAGACCCCCTGAGTAGACATCGTAGACTCATATGGGTCGCCAGACCACAGGTTAAGATCTGCTGCTTGAAATAATTTCTCTCTATTAGGCTGTCCCCATTACAGATAGAGAAGAAACGAGTGGCCCAATTGGATGTCCCTCGAATGGCCCTGCACACTGTGAAAATTGGGTTTGAAGAAGTACCTGTGAGGGGCCAACCATTCTTCACAAGGTGACTGGGAGGGAGGGGCTTCAGCTCCGAAGGTGTCCAAGCTCAACACAGGTTTGGGAGCTTGTTTTTATCTTTAGATATGCCAATAGAGAGGAATGTGAAAACCCACATTGAAGTGGTCCTGAAACAATAGGGGACCATCCTCAAATATTTTAATGCAGCTCAGCTGATCTGGCTTTAGCCGTATCAGCTAAAGGCAGAGCTTTAAGTGGGATGAAAAAACTGAGAGATCTTTCAAAGGGGCATGGCTGATGTAATTAAGGACGTGGCTTAAAAACACATAAGCTAAGAATCGATAAATAAGCAACAACTATGGCTTTGTTGTATATAATATTGAAAAGGCTTCCATTCTGAAATAATGAGACTGTGAAAGAACGAGTCTCTTTGAAATTACCTCAAAGGCAGTGAAAGGTTGGCACTGCTTCAGAGTTTAGATAATTTTTTCACCATGAGGATGAGGGCAAAAATGGAGAGACCGATAGGGACCCGTCTCAGCACCTGCTTTTTAGAACTGAGCACTGGCAGGGCCTGGCCCACTTTAAGCCCCAGGTAAAGGTCATTCCTTCCTTAGACTGCTGAAAGAAGCCCTTAGCTTGGTAGTGTCAGTATGTGTCTACAAACATGAGTGATTGCTGTTCCGAGGATTCCAGACACACTCTTCCAGTAAGCACTTCTGATACCATCAAACTCTAAGATGAGGTCTGCATTAAGCAGCTTGGGACCCTGAGGCTGAAAATAGCAGCTCTGGTTCCAGTGTCCTACTGTGGTCTCCTTCCGGGTAAGACAAAACAGGTTCAACTTACAGGATGTGATTCTCAATAATATTCATAAATCTTCACCTAAAGAGTTACAAATCCCATGGGTGTGGAAATCTAAATTTCTGGAACATGTCAACATATGTAGGAGACCTGTAAACCTGTGACAGTTGTTAGGTTCCCAAGTGTACTCCGGGGAATGTTTTGTTAATACCTTGTTCTATGCAGGCAAAATCAGTTGCCCATGCACAATAGCGCATGCAAACTGTGCATGTTAAGAAGCATTTTCATGAGTGCACTTTTACGTCTGTTTGACTATGGTAGAAAGCTGGCAGATATTTCTGTAGGCAGTGCTTAATTTGTAAAATAATAAGTGCCAAGGCCCTGACCATGATGCCACTGCAGCTTGCACCATCCATTGCCCCTGTCATCGCTGCCAATGACGGTACCAAAACAACTACTAACCATCTCTCTCCTGCAAGTGTGACTTTTCAGACTACTCCAGGTCCCCTAAGCTAAAGGAATGGCTGGGGAGGCAGGTATTAGTAAGTTTCAATGTATAGTGTCCATAAACACCCGTTGTTGTGTTTCATCTCTAAATTAGATGAGCACCGAAAACCACCTGCTCAAACTAAGGGTCATATTTACAAGAATTGCCGCTAAGCAGTTTTGGCGTTGCTTAGCGGCAATTTTTTTACCACTGCTGATCGCCAAATCCTTACACTATATTTGCGACGCATTTACCAGAAGTCGCTACATGGCGTTAGGATTAGCTATCGGCTGGAAAAATTGTCGCTAACACTAGTATAAAGGCGATAGAAAAATACACTTTAGCGTTAAAAAAGTGCCGGCCGGCCAATTAGCGGCAAAAGAATTCTTGTTAGTCAGCCCAACTTCACTTTTCAGCCTCTAGAGGCAAAAAGAGCTTACAAATACACCACTAAGGAAGAAGAAAAAAAACACCGGAATGCAGAATGGAGCAGCCTGGACCAAGTTCAGCACAGGTCAACAACCCCCCCCAAACCTCCCAACAGCCAGGATGGCCAGCCAGAGTTCCAGGGGAAGAGGAAATGCAGAATCAGGGCCTTATTTATGAAAAGTGGCGCATCGCTGGGGAAATATTGATGCAGCACTTTTCATTGTACCATCCTTGCCACAACATGGCAGCCAATGCCTGGAAGTGTAGACAGTCCCTGGAGCATGGAGGCCTCACTGGTCCTATGTCTGAAACAGGGAGTTGGAGCAGCTGGTGCTCTGGAGTTACTGTGGCCTGACGGTGGAGGCGGGTCTCGTCTGGCCTGAGCCTGTGGTCCGCAGTGGTATACATTGATGCGTCGGCTATCACCCTTACCTGGTGGTGAAGTCTGGCAGGTCGCATGGAGACACATTGCTGACCTGTGTGAGAAGACTGCCTGGTGCCCCTTGGAGCTGTGATCGGTAGAGGCTCACAGACATGGGGAGGTCTGCATTGCATAACACGCACCACCACTACACTGGGTTGCACTGAGAAGATTGTCGATGGTGAGTCGCACCTTTCTGCATCACAGGCCGGAGTAAGTGG
The DNA here is from genome assembly GCA_963921515.1 of Calotriton arnoldi. Lineage (NCBI taxonomy): Eukaryota > Metazoa > Chordata > Amphibia > Caudata > Salamandridae > Calotriton > Calotriton arnoldi. The sequence goes on along the minus strand of CAWUFW010021734.1, from coordinate 68,458 downwards.
ACGCTGTGGAGGGTGAGGCCCCTGAGTTGCACCAAACTTGTGTGGCGGGAGAGCCGCAACTTTGCGCCTAAGAGGGCCCTGTTGCATCACCTGCATCGGGAGGTTCCCCATTGGACTCGGTGGTGACTGCTGTACCCAGGCTTGTGAAATCCGGCCTGGCTGAGGCTCCTGCTGGCTGCGTCACAGATTCACAGAGAGTGCGGCGGCTTGAGACCCGCTGTTGATGTCCAGGTGAGGAGAAGGTGAGACGGGGAGCGGAGGAGGCCCGTTGGTCATGTGGGGCCCAGGCATAGTGCCTGTGGGTGGCGCATACCATGCCCTGAGCAATCCCTGCTCTGCGGTGGACCCACATCGCCGAGTACACCGCACAAGACTGGTGGGGTACTCCACTAACTGGCTCAAGTGGCTGATATCGGCCGTTGGTGGTGGCGGGTGCCAGGGGCATGGGGGTCGGTTCGGGCCCAGGCTCTTGGGCACACAGCTTGATCCGCCGTTACTCATGGGGCACTGGGGAACATGGAATCTGGTTGCCACTGTTAGATCTGAGGAGGCGACCGGGTGGTGCTGCCTTTCCTTGCCTCCTGTTAGTGCACTATTGGGTGTATGGGGGATTTCCCTAGGTGTTGCCCGAATGAAGATTCCTTGCTAGCATACACTTGACTGGAGGAGAGGGGACGGCTGGCTACACTGCACTGCACCGCATGTCATAAATAGTGCCTGTGCGTCTGGCCCAACGATGAGCCGCCTGCACACGGGGGCAGTGTCGACACCTGGCCGCTCCTCCGTTTAGGTGGACCGAGAGGCTGGGGGGTCGCTGGCCACTGTGGCAGGTGATAGCGGGCACCCTGGACTCCAAATCAGACTCTGTATTCACGGCTGTGGAGAAAATAAGTACCTCCCTCGAACAAATGCACACTTACCTTGAGGGCTGCATCGACAAAATCAAAGTCGACTTCACCCTGGAGCATGCAGATCAATGCAAGCTGACTAACAAGGTACACAACATTGAGCAAGAACTGGACACCCTATTACCCGGACCGCAGAGTTGGAGGTACAGCAGCCAATGGCACATGTGAAGTCACTACAAAGAAGAGCGGAGGATGCGGAGGGCCGCTCCTGGCAGAACAATGTGCATGTGGTGAGTCTGCCCGAGGGAGCAGAAGGAGCTGATGCAGTGGCATATACTGAGACATGGCTGCATAACCTACTGCCAGCAGGTGCACTCTCTCCATTCTTTGTTGTGTAGCGGGCCCATCGAGTGCAGGCGAGCAGTCCGCCGCCGGGGACAGGTCCTAGACCCTGTCTCTTCCACCTCCTACAGGGATCGTGACTCTGTCCTGTGGGAGGTCGGCAAGCTGGGGGAGGTGAAAGTGAATAACACCACAATACTTTTCTTCCCTGCCTATGCCAGGGGGGTGCAGAGGCAGAGGGGGTCGTTTCTAGTGCTCAAGCAACGCCTCTGAGAATTGAGCATCAAATACTACTCCCTCCTCTTCCTGGCAAGGCTGCCAGTGGTCTCAGATTGTAACACGCGATTCTGTGACGCTGCAGAACAGGTCTGGACCTGAATGGAATCTACTGGTCGCCAGGTGCTGCGGACAGGGAGTGAAGGGTCTGCGCAACAAGCTGTCATTCACGGAGCCAGTCATAGTGGTAGGCGTAGGAGCAGCAGGCATCCCCCACCACAACTACAAGCCACCCTGAATCTGGAGCAGGTTACACAAGAGAAGTGGAAGGCGCTGCATGCAGCAGCAACGATGCACCATTGCACTCAGAGACAGGATCCTGACACTTCCCTGAACACTCCCCCAACGACGATAGCTCCACTGCGACGTGGCTATCCGGTGCGGAGTCTGGGTGGCCCCCAGATGTGACTCCTCAGACGGCAGATGACATAATTTAAGGTAGACAGGTTGTGGGTCTTCCACGGTTCCAGGTGGCTCCGGAGAGTCTCTGGCTTTCTGCAGTTCCTGGTCTCCAGCTTCCTGTTGCTGACGTTCCGGTCTACCAAGGTCAGCACTTAGAGGGGATCAGGTCCAGTCGTCACCCAAAGGGAACGGAGCAGTTGTTCAGGTGAGTTACGCATGACAGGGCCGGTGATGGTGTCTCCTTGGTGCTCCTAGCTGAAATGGCAGGAGTTCCATGGTGTCGTTGACCTTGCCAAGGATGAATTATGGGAGTTCTTCTGTTTTCTAAGGGCCTCATTTATAGCGGCACTTTTGCACCGCTGAATGTCACTTTTTTGATGTTCCAGTGGTGCAATGTGCCACAGCATATTTACAAGGTGACATAAAGCCACTTTACATGGTTATTCATGGCCTTGTAAATATGTGCCCCTTTCACACTTAAATCTGCGTGAAAGGGGCATTCCATGGGGGTTGCTGCGGGCGTTCCCGCCCAAAACCCATGGAATCTGAAGCATTCCCAGATTTCAGAGAAACTGTAAACCTGGAAATGCATCCGAATCTAACACCACCCCAAGGGAGGCATTTGGGAGGCGCAACGAGGATAAATGATTTCATTTCTCCTCTTTTTTTCCTTTTTCTAATTGTGCAGCATTCTGCAGCACACATAGAAAGAGGAAATCGCTTGGATTGAATGATTTTGTGCTGGAAGGTGTCCCTTCCTGCACAACATCAATAAGCTCCGCAACACAGGCACCCTTGCACGATGGTGCAAGGGTGCCTGCATTAGCGCATGGCAGCCATTGTGCGCCAACATAGAGGAAAAAGACAGGAGTGCGCCCTATCTTATTGATAGGGTGCATTCCTGCCCTTTTGTTTTGTCGCAGGGCAGCGCAGCAAGATTCCTTTCAGCACTGTCCTGCACCAAAACCTCTTAAATGAGGCCCCAAGTGTGTTTACACCATTTTTAAGACCAGCTATTTTCTGATGTTAAAAATCTGCCTCTCATGGGAGTTAGCAACAGTTTTTCTTTTTTAGCGACGTACAAGGAAATCCTTGTAAATATCGCGTTGTGTGTTTTGCTGGAGTTTTTACGCTGGAAAGCCTACCTTGCATCTCATTTTCAGTAAGTCATGCTAACAGAAGTGGCGCTGTTGAAAATTCACATTAACGCTGGAAAAATGCAGCTAACTTGAGCTAGCGGCAACTTGTAAATATGGCGATAAAAAAAGCCGCCATAGCGACAAATAAGTGACGCTACAGAGGCGTTAAATCCTTGTAAATATGCCCCTAGGGACTGTCAATGTAGGTATGCTGTGTTTATGGACCAAGGGTGAGGGAGCCCTGATTAACTATCTTTGCTTCAAAGGCATGCAGGGAAAGTTCTTAGAGCCTGCCAAATGAAATCAATGTTTATTTTGGGAGGTGCTCACAAATCATACAAAAAAATTAAAAAATGTATAAAAGAAGAGCAGTCGGTATAATCACATTAAATCATTCCTTGTTAGATTAACTAACATATCACAGATGTTGAATACAGGAAGTGGCGCAAATCATATTAAGAGGAAAAGACAACCACATGTTTTTATATTAGCTGATTTTACACACTGCTGAAGCACTGATGTGAAGGACTAGTGTTCCATTGTCAACAACCGTACTTGTTCAGTATTGCAAGAAAACGTTTACTAAACTAACAAAAAGTGGAAAACTTAATAAACATAAATCCATCTAAAGAAGGAAATAAATATCGTATTATATAAAGTCCATAAACAACCAAGTAATGCCTCCTGGCAGACAAATAAAGACAGAAATACGAATATATTTCTTATTTATCTATTGAGTGATTTTATATAGCGTATACCAGGCTCTAGAGGGTCGCAGCACTTGACATAGAACACTGTACATGGTGTAAATAAGCATTTGCTATTATATCAGCTATATGAGATATAAACAAGGTACAAAGCACTAAGCAGTAAATATCAGAGAGAACCACAACGAGAGCCAGGGCCGGTAGCTTAGTGGACTAATGCATCCCTTCTAGGGACCTGTGTTCGACTCATAGTTACAGATTCAAATCCCAGCTGGTTCCCTCAGCCTATCATCCTTCTGAGGTTGGTAAAATTATTACCATCTGTTATTCAACCCAAGATAATACCCTTGGATGAACCTGCTTTGCAAATACACGTTAAGTTATGTTAGAGAGGCAGAGCAAAGGTAACTCGCAATGGAGCATACCACACTTCTGACTCTATAAGGGCTCCGGACTTCCTTCTTCCTAACAGACTGATCAGAAGAGTAGTATTCAGTGACGGCTCCTTGAGGGAGTGCTGCGGGGCGGTGGGCGGGGCAGGGGAGGGGCAGGGTGGGGGGTAGTAAACTCCGGCATACGGCCCAACGGAGTTAAGTAAAGAAATAAAGAAATAAAACGAATTACATTGCGCGCGATGCAATGTAGCGCGTGCAATGTAATTCGTTTTATTTATTTATTTCTTTACTTAACTCCGTTCGGCCATATGCCAGAATTTACTACCCCCACCCTACCCCTCCCCGCCCCCGCCCCGCCCCACCGCCCTGCAGCACTCTTTCGAGGACCCGCCACTGGTAGTATTAGTCGAAATGTTATTATTTTGGGACCATTCTGTCACACCGTTGACAACTGTATTCTACCTCCTTTACAGGGGAGCATGTTCAGGGTCAGACTGGAACTGAATGTATGCCTGGGCACCAGAATAAAAGTGGCCTCTATCAGTGAATTAAATAGCTAAAAAAGAGGCCTGTGTGTGCAAAATGAAGCTGTTTAAATGTTTCCAAAGGTCTGAAAGACTGCATGGATCTGAACTTGCTTCAGGCAATGTTTGTTTTAATATCAGGGCAATCCTAAGTAGAAACCGGTCCACCAGACTATAAAACAGTCCCATAAACAGCCCAAAAAACCAGACCACACACTGACCAGTCAGACCAGCCCATCAGGCACTGCCTGATTGCCCTTTAGACCAGTCCGACCCTGAACATGCTAAGAGCCAACAACAAGCACATTTGTGATTCCCAACTATGCTGTTCTTATTCTTGCTAATCACATTTTGTCTAAGCACTTATCCAATTATATCAAAACGATGCAAACTTTTAAACAGCTGGAGTAAAAATAATGTTAGGCTGTCCGATGCCCTCAATGCCTTAAACATGTCAGTATAAAACTGCAAAAAATAATTAACGCATTTTTTTTTTTAAACCAAGAGGCCGTTATAAGTTGAACACTTGTGCTTTCACTGAATCTTCCTAGAAGTTTCTGTCTTACCTCACATCCTCATCAATGTATCAAAGTGGGAGATATTTTATTATTTACTTATTTACTGATTTATATTGTATTTTATCGATCCATTTTTCCCATGAATATCGGGACACCAGACATGTATGTTTGACAAAGGCCTGTGAATGTTTTCACAAAGAATTCTGTGCAGAAATTCAGAGCGGTGCCGCCTACACTGTGAACGGATATCGATTCCAGAATTGTTGCCAAATACCCACCTGCATATATTTCTTCCCCCTAACAGCCTAAGGCAGTGTTTTCCAAACTATGGGCCCCATTACGATGGCGGGCGGACTTTGCCTGCCCGCCACCGTAACGGAAAACGGGACCGACCGCCAGAGGTGCGGCGGTCCCGCCAGGCCAATTAGGATGCGCCCGCCACACTGGCGGGCACATCCTTGACTTTAACATTGCGGCGGGCGGTGCTGTGAGCAGCACCCGCCGCAATGTTAAAGTCCATGTTGTGCATTGTCATGCACAACGTGACAGGCACCGCGCGGTGCCTGCCACCTTGTGCATGGCAATGAAAGGGGTACCATAGGTACCCCCAGTGCAGCAACCCACCCTCCCACCCCTCCGGGGGCCCGCAATGGGCCCCCAAAGTAATTTCCCGCATGCCTTTCCATGGCGGAGTCTCCGCCATGGAAAGGCATTCCCACCGCAGGCATCATAATATGGATGGCGGTGCCTGCAAGGCACCGCCACCATATTATGGGCTTTTTCCGCCCGGCCGGCAATCGTAACGATTGCCGACCGGCGGAAATGCGGCGGACGGTCTTTCCGTCCGCCGCGGTACCCCTCGCCATACTAATATGGCGGGGGTTAAAACAGGAACAGATGGCGGGCGGATCGCCACCGCCAGCCCGGCGGTGGCGATCCACCCGCCATCCTAATAGGCCCCTATGAGTCGCAACACACTGGTGGGTCACGAGCTCGAATTTACTTCAAAGACAGAGGTCAAATGTCAGGCTATGACATGACAAATTGCTGCTTATTTTATTTAAAATGGGTACTGGTGTCTACAAATTCTTCTCACTTTGCAGTCAGAGAAACAAAAGTAAAGTGAATTATGTAACAATCTTGCTGGGGTACAGAAGAGAGTGTGAAATGAAAGGCTATACGCTGTAACTTTTTGTAACACTCAACAAAATGTAATTACTTGTAGATGAACAGTATACACTTTCAGCAATTAGGAAAGCAAAAGTGTAGCACAGCGTTTGTATCTCTAAAATGTGGAAACAAAGATCTTAATAGGATCAAAACAAATCATGACACTGTACTTAGCGATGCAGAACTGATAAATATTCACTGAAACCCGATTTCCACACGTTATAATTTGTGTGCAATATAGTTTTATCAGTAAAACGGTATGTCTTTTTCAAATTTAGTTGCCATTTCAACGGAAAATACGCTGTCTGTAATTGTCAGTGAATTACCACACGATGCTTTAGTAATGTTAAAAATTTGCCCACCTCATGTCCATAAAAGTTAGATGGGTCGCGAAAGTTTGTTGTTCTCAAAATTGAGTCTTGGTTCGAAAAGGTTTGGCTGACACTGGCCTAAGAGGTTAATTGGTTGATCTCCAAATATACAAAGGAAAAGATAGAGGGCTTGCAATAATGTTATTGTTTTCCATTCTTCTCGACATATTCAAATAATACAGTAATTAATTTGAGGGCATACATTGCTGACTATTTTTCAGAAAATATTTTTGGTTTAAGCACAATAGATAAACGGAAGTATCGTAAATTGCACAAAAACATGTGCAGATCACAACATTCAGATAATTCTAATCTATTAAACATTCTGTTTTCATATAAATAGTTCCCCACTGGAATGCACCAGGTTTGATACTTTAGAGCTCGTTTCTTGAAAATGTTGTTCGGGCCCAACAAAATATAGGATTATAAGAAATGCACATATAGCCCTTTACCAAGGAAAATACTGCAATATAGAATAGTGTACAATACACACAAACATGCCCTGGTCACTGGTCGTAAACTATTGTAATGTAGTAACTTTGACAATATCCATAAATATGAAATAATTAGGCGGTATGCTCCTGAAAGAATGGTACCGGGGCCAGGAGAAATACTGTTGACCAATATGGAGTGTTTAATTATTGAATGTTGCATTTTTCTACAGCGATGCTCTACCCCAGGTTGTCAGCAAGCGTTACAAAATAACAGAATGAAGAGAGACTAGTACTTCATCAAAAAAACTTTATTTACATATTTGCAGTGCTAGCAGTACATATTTCACAGGGTTCTTATATTTGCCTTTTCACAAAAATATTCATGTCACAATCTGTTTAAATCCTTAACTGCTTAAATCCTTAACTAGGATTAACAATAATAAGCCTGGGCGGGGAACTATGCTCCGACAGCGGAGTTTGCGGAGTTTTGTCAACTCTGCACTCTGCTGGGAGTGCGAAGTTGCCAAAAAAACTCTGACTCCGCCACGTAGCGGAGTTCCCCCCCCTGACTAATTTTAAAACTAAAGTGCCTGCCTGTATTCCGTGCACCACGTGCAGCGCCTCGTGGCTGCGGGAGGTTTTCACGTCGGAAGCGCTACACGTCTCTTGTGGTAACAACGTATAAGGGTTTCTCCGGGAGGTGTGCAGCCCGTGACAGATAGTGCCGTCACTTCTACCCATCACAAGTAACTGTTGACATATTTAGAGAACCTCTCTCTAATCAGTCCTGGGATCCGACCCCCTGCCACCCAACCCAATCCCACCTTCCCCACTCCCTAACTGAGAAATACCGGGGGCGGAAGGAGATAAAGTGGCTTAGTCAAGATCAAGTTTTGCAAGGGACTGAGCTGGGGCTCTAAGTCTAGATAAATAGTCCTTGTGAGTCCTGCAGGAAGGGGTTTCCATTTTACAGCCCACTGGAAGAGGAGAAGAAGAATCCTCCTGCGCCGAGGAGGCAGGCAGGCAGCCCGGAGCTCTGAAGGACCGCCAGGTGTGGCGGCAGCAGGGCGGAGCGGAATTCCACAGAGTTTTCAGGCAACTCCGCAGAATTCCGCGTAGTGCCACTCCGCCAACTCCGCCCACCCTTAAACAATAATAAAGAACAATATTAAATGTACATACCTGTGTGCTTTACATTATCGTATACATACACATGAAACCTACACAACCATCACATTCTGGAAGCATGGAGATCAAACAGCCATCATAGGACGTTTTGCCCATCTTTTCCATTTCGCACCATGCTGTCGGGTCACTCCCCAGCAATTTGCCAAACACACCATGTCACATTGTGAATCTGCAATTGAGGTTGGATTAGTGGCATAATGGACAATACTTGTGATCTTCTAATAACCTTTTGGGGTCTATCTTCTTCAGTACTCACCAATAAGTTTAACATATCCTCCCACACACTGCACGCGGCTACGCTCCTTTACCTTATCGCCTGCCCTTACTGTTCTCATTCTAATTTCCTCAGCTAGTATCCGCTTGAGCAGGTCTCTCTTCCAACCTAGCTCCACTGGTCCACTAAAGTGCATGCAATTAATGGTTATATGCCGTTTGGTCAATGGCAAACTCAATAGCACACACTGGGTTCCCAGATACTTTAGTCTAGGCATTACATAGGGGTAGGCAATAAACTCCACTCCGCCCACTTGGCGCTCCGCCTGAGTTGCGAAGTTTTTTTCGCAAGCGGCTCACCGACGTTAAGTTGGCGAGCGAGATAATCAAGCGCTAGGACGAGTCCCGGAGTGAATTCTCAACCGGGGCTGTCGTGGCAGGCCACGACCATTTGCGTTGAAAAAGCTGTCACTCAAGTAGAAAATCTATTTGAGCGGCAGAAAGAAGCAGCGCCTACTGGCGCAGACCATGGTGCCTTTCGCACTGATCTCACAGCGTGGAACAAGCTACCAGTGGTAAAAATCAGCGCGAGCAGTGCAACGTGCCGAAATCACACCACTCGCTGAACTCCATGTAATCTGCCAAGTTTTTATGTAACTCTGCAGAATTCCACAGAGTAAAACTCCGCAAGTTCTGCCCACCCCAAGTATTATATTCAATATGCAGTGCTCTATCAACATGTCAAAGTTAGTGCCAGAAACTAATTTTATTTTCATTAGAATTTGCCTACAGTAGTCCACCAGGGAGCCAAGGTTCAATTCACATGGATGAATGTGACATCTGGGGACCAACATTTCGGACCTGTGGAGGATTTATCACAGTAAATTCTATTATAGCCTCATCCATTTTCACCTGACCCATTCCCTACCTGCGAGATTCCATCTCTGTCCTGCAGAACCTGTTCTCTAGCTGATCTGAAAATCATCCCGATATGGCTGCCATTACCCAGCAGTCAGTAAAAAGGGAGGATCACAACATCACTTCCAGTCACTTCTTTTCTGTGTCCTATTGCCCTAGCTGATGCAGATGAATGTTACTTTCCATTTTTATTTTCTTTTTTTAAACCTCTAAGCTTGCTTTAGCAGCTTTGATTCATGTTTTATTTGTAGGCTTTCAGTGCTTAGCTCTAGCAGACGGGGCATACACATCAAGTTTCACCCGACCGAGGCTCAGGTCGGGTGCACAGGGTTGTTTGGGTGCTGCACGGCTTGGTATAGCAAAGCCAGTTTTCATACGCGCTTTGCTCCCAATTCATCATGGCGCTGCCTAGTGACCAAAAGTGATCTCATGAGATCTGGAGTCGCTTAGAAACTGGCAGAAAATTGGAAGTTTTGAAGCAGTGACAGTGCCTTGCGTTGAATTGATGTTTTGGTGCGTACTCCAGCATTTTGGGCACAATTGAGGAGGCAGTTGAGGAGGCTTCAGGACCATCCTCAGGGTCCTCACCAGCGGCTGCTATACAATTAATGATTCATCAGGCCAAAGAAGCAGCATTTAGGGCTAGAGAGGGTTCTCCTCCAGCAAAGGTGCCTCATTTAGAAGAGGTGGTCGACCCTGATGGTGATGTAGAGGAAAACCAGAGAAGAGCCCGGTTTATTCAGGGGGCTGAACTTTCTGATTTGTTACAGCAAGAGATAATATTGACCTTCCTGCATCTGAACCTATGGTTGGTGAGGAGGATTTCCTTTCTCAGTACTTGTGCCCTGTACCGGACTCCCTCCCAATGCATGCTGCTGTTAGACGTGTATTAGAGCACGAATGGAGAGAGGAGGATATATCCTCTTTCCCCCTTTTTTTGGCAAGGCAAACTACAGTCGATAAATGTGCTGATGAGTTTCCAGCTGTGGTTAAGGTGGACAACCTCATGGCAGGGCTGTCCTTGCAAGGGAATATTGTGGCAGAAGATGCCTCTCGCCTGGATCCGATCGATAAAAAGGCAGAGGGAGTGGTTAAGCGTTCATAAGCAGCCTCTAATTTTTCCCTTAGATGCAATACCTTAAATGATGCAGTCCCTCTTGATGGACTTTCATCACTTGGCTGAGTGTATGGCTGAGGGAACAGACTGCTCATCTCTCTTGAATGTCATGGAACACAAGGTCCGTTTTTTATCATATTTATTGTTCGATAATCTTTGTGCTTCAGCAGCAGCTTCAGGGGCAACAGTTTAAACACGCTGTCACCTATGGATGAGAAAATGGAAGGCGGATTCGTCGCAAAAATCCATCTTGACGAAGTTACCATCTGATGGTTGTTCTCTTTTTGGTCAGCAATTAGAAGACATGATTAAAAAGACAGCCAAAAATAAAAAGCTGGTTACTCCCATAAAGTATTTTTCTAAAGGAAGGGGCTTTGGTTACAAGAAGATGTTCCCTTCAGCTTCTACCGGGGGGAGGGAGGGGTTTAGTCAGCCCTTTCAAGGACATGGCCAAGAAGTCCCAAATCATGACCAATCCCGATCCAAAGTGCTGCTTTCTCCACAAGCTCTGCAGCTTCTTCCAAGCAATGACAATCAAAAGAATCGACCAGTGGGGGGTCGTTTGTCTCATTTCAAGGGCATGTGGACACAAACAATTTCGTATCATGCTCAGCCTACCCCACTTCCAAGGGATTAACATAGAAATCTTGCTCTCTTGGAGGAAGTCCACGGCCTGCTGGTGAAATGCCCGGTGCCACCCCTCTAGCAGGGCAAGGGCTATTACTCAATACTGTTTTTGGTAAAGAAGCTTTCAGGCGAATTTTGACCTGTGCTCGACCTCAAAGGTCTCAACAGCTTCCTAGACCATCGTACGTTCAAAAGGACCACACTACAAGGGATATTGCCACTCCTCTCACAAGGCGATTACCTGGCATCCTTGGACATGAAAGATGCTTACCTCCACTTTCTCATTTTTCCACCTCATCAACTGTTTCTGCGGGTTGCTGTAGGCTAACAACATTATCAGTTTCAGGTCCTTCCATTTGGGTTAACCTCAGCCACAAGGGTTTTTACAAAGCTCTTAGCTCCATTGGTGGGTATTTTACATTCTAAAGGTATTCAAGTATTTCCCTACCTTGAGGACTGGTTAACCAGTTCTTTTTGTTTGTCTAAGGCAGAGAGAGTGATGTCAAGGAGGAGTGTACTCTTCTTTAAAACTACAGGCTTCTCATCAACTTCGATAAGTCGCAATTCATCCCCACTCAGACGCTTCAGTTCATCGGAGCCCAGTTTTGTATGGACATAGGGGAAGTCTTTCTGTCACCAGAGAGAATCTGCAAGTTGTTTTCCCATCTAGAAGAACTGTTGCATTATCATCAAGCCCCAGCAAGGTTATGGTTGCGCTGTCAGTGAGAAATGGCATCGACCCTGGCCATATTTCCATCGAGCAGGCTTCACCTTTATCCGTTGGTCCATTATGTCTTGATCCACTGGGATCCTGCATCTCAGAACTATGAAGCACAGATTCCTGTTACCCCACCGATAAGACAGGATCTTCAGTGATGGCTCCGTCTACAGAATCTTTACAGGGGACACCATTTGAGACAGTCATCTCCAGTTGTCATTTCAACCGATACCAGCAAGATCAGGTGGGGGCAGTTCTGGGGTCCTCCACAGCCCAGGGGAGATGGACACATCAGGAATCTCAATGTTCATCCAATTGTATGGAATTGACGGCTGTCAGGGCAGACCTTTGGTTTTACTTTTTTCTCCCTCAGATCAGGCAACAGATGGTTTGTGTTCAGTTCGACAATCAGTTGGGATGATTCTTGTTTTTTTATCATCTCCCCAGGGAGATATGTACTTGGGTGGAGTCCAGTCTCCAGTCTCTGAAGGCAGTTTATCTTCCGGGACGGGAGAATGGGCCGGCCGACCACCTGAGCAGAACTTTCCATCCTCGGTGCTCCTTTGTCTCGCTCATGGGATCTTTCAGAAAATTTAACGCAGATTCGGTCTTCCATGGTTGGGCCTATTTGCGACCTTCTTGCCCACTTTTGCTCTCTGGTCCCATCCAGGGAGGCATGGGCAATAGATGCATTCTCGGTGAAAGGGCTTCCAGGGCTTCTTTATGGCTTCCCTCATATCCCTCTGATTCCTCAGGTTTTGCAGAAGATTTTAGAGGATCAGGCACAGGTCCTTTTAGCAGTGTCGGGGTGGACGCAAAGGCCATGGTTTTCAGTATTGACACAAATATCAACAGTACCTCCATGGGTATTTCCTGTACATCCACCCACCTTGAGTCAGCCTCAATTGCCTCAAGAAACTGTCAGATGGCTGAATCTGAGTGTTTGGTGGTTGAACTGTAGCTCTTGCTAAGTAAAGGCTGCTCTTCAGAGGTAGGAAGACGCTATTCAGCAATCACGGGGCCCATCTACCAGGAAATCTTACAATTGGCAAAATGTTAAAAAAATTGTGGCTTTCCAAGGGCCTACAAGCTAAGCTTTGTGATCCAATTAAAACTTTGGATTTTTTGCAAGATGGCTTTAGCCTGTGTTTGGCAGTCTCCACCATCAGAGCTCAATGGGCTGCAATTTAGCCTTTCATAGGAGACAATGTAGATGGGGTTGCCCCTTTAGCCTCAAGCTTTTACATATTTTTTTTCTCCAGCAACCTCTTGTGCATTCTCCAGTTCCACCATGGGATCTTCCCCTAGTTCTTCGAGTTTTAACTCAGATTCCGTTTGAGCCCCTTGATTCTGTTGATTTTCACACTAGTGTTTTTTTAGTGGCCATTTGTTCAGGATGGCAAATGGGGAAACTGGGGTCCTTTCTTTCACTCTACCCTTTTATTCATTTTTTTCCAGCCAAAGTGGTTCTATATCCCAGTCCATCGATTTTGCAAAAAGTTGCGTCTGCTTTCCACTGTTCTCAGGATATTTTCCTTCCAGTTGTTTTGCCTGAGACCTCCTCGTCTTTGGAAGAAAGGCTTCATAACTTTGGAATTACATAGAGCCTTGTCTATTTATTTACATAGATCGGCTGCATTTCGCAAAGTAGATGCATTATTTGTGACATATGCTTGCCGGATAAAGGTTCTCGTCTTTCAACTTTAACCCTTTCTAACCCTTTCTAGGTAGACTAAATCCCCTATCATCATATGTTATGAGCTGGCTCACATTCCTCTCCCTTCAGTTGTTGAGGGTAGGTCCACTAAGGGTTTGTCAGCCTCATGGGCCTCTTTTAGGGGTGCCTCTATGCAGGACATTTGCTAATCTGCCACATACTTTCCTTTCCCATTATCGAGTTCAGTTGGGGGAAGGTTTTTCTACTTCTTTTGGGGATTTTGTATTGTCTGCATTATCAGACTTATAATTTGCATGTTTTGATATTTGTGGAAATGTTATCCTGTATTAAACATTGAAATTTGCATCTATCAAGTTTGCGTATGTTAATTGCTGCATATAATCAATCTTGGACTGTTTGGGCATTATCTTGCAGGTAAGAACTGGATTGGGGAAGATGGATAAGGAAGTAAAGTCTCAGTTACTTACTGATAATCTTCATTGCTCCGAGTCCAAGTCTCCCCGATACAGTCCTGTAATCCCACCCTCCCACTCAGGCGGGTGAGGGGGGGATTTATTATATTATGGAGGTTTAATTTGTTGTGGTTAGCTTGTAAAATGAACAGGAAGTGATGTTGGTGATCGTCCTTTGTCTACTGACTGCTGAGTAATGGCAACCATATTGGGAGGATTTGCAATCAGCTAGGGAACAGGTTCTGCAGTACGGAGATGGAATCTTGCAGGTAATGACTGTATCAGGGAAGACTTGGACTTGGAGTATTGCAGATCACCAGTAAGTAAGCAAGACATCAATTTTCTGGGGTGTTATGTAGTTTTGATTCAAATGGTTAACATGAGTCAATTTAAATCTAGAATTACTAGAGATCCCTTGGACCAAGACACGTGTTCTGTCCTAGTCACTCTCTGTTAATGGTGTCTACAGGTCACTCCGTCACTATTTGATGTACTTTTGCCAATATATTTCTCCTATACTTTTTCAGGGCCTTGTAAATGTGTGACACAACCCCACAACTCACATCTATGGCCAATATTACCTCCAGGTTCTCTATTGTAGTAGGTGTAGAGATGCCCATACAAATTTCTCTGGTTGTTCTAGCCAGCCTTGGAAATTAGGAAATGCCCTGGGAGCACCCCAAATGTCTCTTGGACCCCTGTGGATTTGAACCCATCTCCTGGGTACACAAGTACAGGGTTGGGAGGAGGGGGACACCCTCCTCCCACCCCACTTATCATTCCTAATTTGCTTATATTTCTGTACCTACGACATTTCCACATTTCTTGTAAACGGGGGGTACCCTAGTGGTCTCTAAAATGCTGCTTCCCATGTCAAAACAGTGAGACGTATTATATGAGGGTATTGTTTAGGCACATTTCCACCCTTATCAGGAGACCAGGCAGTGATTCCATGCTCAGTAGCTCACTGACTATCCTCTTTCCCAGTTGTGTGGGTCCTCACACCATTTTAGAGCATGCTGTATCTGTGCTGCAAAGTCAAGATCAGGTAGTTCAAAACCAAGGTCAGGTAGTTCCAATCACCTTTCATTGAATTCAGTCTCACCCTGCCGCTTTTATTAGCCTGACCTGCCTTATCCAAATACAGATCGTGGAATTGGGCAGAAAGGATTTTGCAGTACATATAAGCAGCGTGGAAGAAGCACCATGTTTGTAACAGCAATTCTCCCTGCTCTACGCAGAGGAAGAGTATTCCAAAATTGAATGGACTTCACAGGGCCAACAGCAGCAGCCTCCCAATGTTGTACTTGTATTGCTTGGCAGTGGACTGCGTGACTTGCTTACCTAGATATCTGAAACTCTCCGGGGCTTTGGCTAAGAACTTCATGTCAATTTTCATCATCAACAGAGGTCCATATGGACCAGGGAGTTTCGGGTTCTTATCAGGCTCTGGGGCTATAACTATTATCACCTCCCCTGAGAGGGATCTAGTGAAAAGCTGCACAATTCTGGCAGGATAATGTATGTCTCTGGCACTTTACATCTCAGCATGTTCTTAATGACTCTAGCTAAAAGCAAGGGAGGAGAGGGTGAAAAAAGGGAGATGAGTAAAGTAGAGGCGTGTGGGGTGGATAAGGAAATTGGGAAGACTAAAGAAAAGATTGGGTCAGAGTGAGTTAAGGACAATAGGATGGTAACTGGTAGAGGCAGCGCAGGATGGGCAGACGAGTGGTTCTGAAAGTGTGTATCGAAAATGCATGATGGAAGGAGAGGAAGAGATGTATTGGGGAGGGTGGAAAGGGCAGGCGTGGGGGCAAAGCGAGCATGAGGATTGGGAATGGGGAGGAAAGGGGGCGATGAGGACGGGCAGGCGTGGTGGCAGGGATTGGTGCCAGGGAGGGTAGGTGAAAGTGTTGTAGAAGGGATGAAAGAGGCTACAGGAGGACTGGAGGAAGTTAGCTGCAAAGGGGAAGAAGAGGGTGGGAGGAGAGAGGGACATGAGAGTTGGCAGAGAGTACAGAAAGCGGTTGTAATAAGAAAGCAATAGGCGGTAAGGGGTAAGACGTGAAAGAGTTAGGAGGACAAGAAGGAGATAGTAAGGAGACAGAGAAGGGGGAGGGGATGGAGCAGTGAGAGAGTAAAGAGTTTGGGCCAGTAAAGAGAAATGCAAAACTTAACATTCAGCGATGTTCTGTACAGGTTTTTTGGCAGAGTATTTTAGCAGAGAGTTAGATCCAGGGAGCAGAAGCTGCCCCAGAAAAGGAATTTGTCTTGCCTAACTTGGTTTTTATTTGTTTGGATTCAAGTCTGCTGATGTCTATTCTTCTAATATGATTGTTGCTTCCAGACAGAGGCTTTTTGTAACAAAAGATAAATAGCTTTGGTGAGGAGAGGGAATTGCTTTAAATCTCATGCAGACGAATTTTAACTTTATTCAGGCCTCAATGAGAACCAGTGAGGTCTTTTAGAATTGGGCTAATCACATTGGGAATCAGTGATTGAGACTGGGGAGTAGAATGAAACACCCAAATCGCATACTCACATCAGTGCCCTAATATGAGTTTGGTTATTAAATATACTTGGTTACATATTAACATGTTTTCCTTGAGAGTGCATCTTAAGATGTCACATCTGGGTTTTTTCCACCAAATGTTACCCGCTGGGCCTTGTAGTTGTCTCAATAATAACACGGTTCAAAAACTCCAGCGTCAAAGCGATGTTTGCTATAAAATGCTGACACTTTCTAATTGTATCACACATAATCTGGAGTTATCACAAAAATCATGGTAGGACTAGCCCTGAGCATTGTTGCCTGTCTACTTGTATCTAAAATGAAATGTATTGAGAGGCATGCCTTGCGTCCCCACGTCTTGAAAAATATTGTTCAATCTAAAGAAATCGGTACAATGTTGCCCTGTTCTGTCCTCTAGAAATCATGTGGTCTCTGAAGAACACTATACCGGGTTTGACTGTTGTCTGTGTGCTGAATTTTTGGTTCCCAACACCAAGAAGTCAGTGGTTTGTTTATGCTTGGCATATCCGAGATCCATCGTACTATCATAGATTCGCCCTATGTTCACCCCACACACTCATCTTTATATAGAATCATTTGCCAAAATGTAACAAACTGGATATTTGTTCCGGTGGAGGACAACTTAGAACCTTGAGTTAACTCTTTCTCAGGTTTCAGTTTTTTGTCATATGCTTGAAGAACTCAGGCCACCGACCCCCACAGAGGTGAGAAAGTGATACCCCCACTGTTGAGTGCCACCCGGCTTCTACTATACATTGTTTGTAATCCCCCACCCGAGGGCCGGGCGTGGCCCGAGTGGTTATATAAAGTACTGAGTGGTCGTTCGTGGCCATTCCGCGATTGCACCTGCTGTACCTGTGCGCTTGTGCAGTCACTGCACGCGCCGCTGCTGGGCCTGGACAAGTCTGCACGAGGAAGATGTTACACCCCCTACTACTATGTAACACAGCAGTATCACTGTTTAGTATCTCATGTACAAGCGAGATCCATAAATAACTTAGAGGGTAAAGAAGCCATTACACAAATATCTGCAGCAAGATATTGGTTCCATAGAGGGAAGTCAGCACATACATTTTTGCTCGGCTTCAGAAAAGATGGCCAGAGCAGATTTGTAAATCATTGTAACTTCTTGCGGCTCACAATAGTCAGCACCTGTTTATCCCACTTCTACTAGTGGATGCTATACTTGTAGGCTAGGTGCCATGGAAACAGGACAAAGAGTTAGGCCAGCAGTGAGAAGAGTCACTGGGCTCAGAGATGCAGAGGAAGATGGCAAAAACAAGGCAAGGGGGGGACTAATAAGGCACAGATGGTGGAAAGAGGAGGACGACAGGTGAAGGGGAGCACAGATGGTGACTAAGAATAGTACGCACACAACATGCCATTCACTCCTCCC
This sequence comes from Calotriton arnoldi, assembly GCA_963921515.1. Taxonomy (NCBI): domain Eukaryota; kingdom Metazoa; phylum Chordata; class Amphibia; order Caudata; family Salamandridae; genus Calotriton; species Calotriton arnoldi. The sequence continues at coordinate 50,492 of CAWUFW010021734.1, read as the reverse complement.
AGACTCCCCCCTTTTCTTTCTGCGCCGCTGTCCCAAAGAAAGCATAAATTTGGGTTATGTTGTCCAAGGCGTAGCCTTTTATTCACATCAAACAAGGTTATTCAAACCAAATACCAACACAAAAAGATAAGTATCCTATACTTGTATATATGTAATATTTACAAAAACACACTTTAGTGGCATCAACAGGTAAAGGCAGTAAGGCAAACAGGCACGACATTAAACTTGATCTTGAACTTGACCTTGGCCTTCAGGGCCCATCCAGCACCCCTCTACTGCGCACATTGTGCCAGAAGGCCCGAACGTGCCACAGTAAGCTGTTGCACTACTCGAAATCCAGGGCACTGCATAGCGCGCCGGCCCACCGGGGTACCTGAACACAGGCAGTCTCCCTAAGGTTCTAGTCAGTCCATACGTCGCGGGTTAGGGCAGAAGAGTCCAGGACCACCAGCAGGTCCGTCGCCCCTCCCTGCCTGCCCGGTGTACACACCAATCGTACCCCCTCCTGGGGTCCATCCAGTCGCTGAACCTCCAATGTTGTGCATCCCCATTTGTTGTTAACTGTCAGGGCCCTGCCAGAGGGTGAGAAGCTCCCTGGCGCACTCGCCCTCCTACCCGGCGCTGACTGTGCTCTGCAATTGACCCCAGCATAGTATAGATGAAAAGCTTCTGTCCCTTGCCCGACAGAGGCACCCTGTCCTGATGGAACAGCTCCCTTTGTCTTAGCTGGAGCAAATTGTGCCGAATTGTGCCCATGGTGGAACCCGCTAAGATTCTTTGGACCGAATGGTTCAACTTTTTTACCACCCCATTTATGGCCCTAACCGGTGCCCCCCCCCTTCACCGCCTTAAAGCCTGCGGTATGACCTCTGACCACAGGAGCAAGGTTGTCGGCAGGCTGCGAACAAGTCCTCTCTCACCGATCGGCTGCCTAGCGGTATCATATTATAACCACCTGTGTGAATGACCAAAATGACCGGCGTGGGGACTACTTCTGTTTCTATAGCTTGTTCGAGCTGCCCAAACAGGTCTTGCAATCTAAGCCCCCCCCCCTCACACCGACCCAGTGGTGTAAAAACCCCGCATCCCCCTGGGCCTTCTCCATACTGGAACGGTGGAATTGTTGTTCTGCTCTGCGAATAAAGAAATGCCCGCACCAAAATACGTGCACTGGCCTGCACTCATCAACTGTAAATGAGAGAGAATTGCTGTTATGACCATGGCTAGCGGGCCCCTCAGCATCATTCTTCTATCTACCCCAGATTTGGCCGCACGTACCACTCAAAACATGCTGAGCGCCATCGACCCACCCTTTTGATTGCCTCTGCAGGCAGACCCACTCCTGCCGCTGTGGTGGCCGCCCCGATACAAAATGAATGGGAGCTAAACTGTGCTGAGTCTTCGTCCAGGTGGGCCAACGCGTGACTACACACCTGGGTGAACTGATACCGAATCATTGGCACCCCGTCAATGTTTACTCAACCATGCAGCGCACTCGCATGCGATTGGGCATACCACCCCCAGCACACTCACTCCAGCTACGCACCCTGGCCCCCTCTAACCCACCCCCAGCAAGCTCACTCACTGCGCCAAATACCACCGAATGCCGCCGCTGTTCTAGAGTACTCGGGCCTGTTCATGACACGCCGATGATGCCTGCTTCCAGGTCGGGTCCAAGGGGACAAAAGAGGCCGGAAACCCTAGTGCACAGCCTTAAATGGGCCTTCAGGTTTCTGTTGCACCCCCGATGACGTCACCCAACACGTCCCTTTATTGGCCCCTTTCGGGCCAGGCTGGGCCAAGGCCCGTGGCACGACTAGGTCCCAGCTCCAATAGGCGCGGGGTGCCTGTTCAGGAGGAAAACGGGGCAAAACACAATGGTCGAGAGAGGAGCATAAAGGTGAATAGAGATGGCTGTACACATGACACAGAGACGGTGACAAGGATCAAGAGCCTCGGAGAGCACAGAGACAGTCGGAGAACAGACAGGAGTCAGGAGGAAGTTCATAGGTATGGAGACAGGACAGGGAGGAGAGGAGATTTGGCCGACAGAAAAGGTGATTGACTGTAAAGGGATCAGACAGGCAGCCCAAGGAGGGTAGAGGAATGAATAGTGAACAAGCAGGGAAAATAGACGGGGCTGGCATGTGGCAAGACAAATAGGCACTAACAATTACCACTTCTAAATGGACCCTTTAGGACGATGCAGGTGCTGCATGATAGATGAGCAGATAAATGTGGAACATAAATGGTAGAGTGGTAGTGGTTACAAAATAAAACTTACTACTGTGTGGGCGTTCACCTATTTTGTAAGACATGTTTCTGACTAGTCTTCTAAAGATCTCCTGGGAACTCCCACAATTCTGTATTTTACTTAATGTTTATATGTGCATAATATATGCATTTGTATGATTATCCTATTCCTTGCCCTCATAATCCAAATCGCAGTACAGTATTTTTGTGTGCAAATAATTGTGACCTAGAACTGAAGTCCAGGTTGTTCCATTGAACTTCTCCACGGGTACTATAACATGCAAGATGAATTGGGTTGAAAAACACAAGACTTAGACTGGAACGTTGTATCCTCGATGACACGAAGTCATCTTGTGACCAAATTCGTGCACAGCAGTAAGAATCAGTACCTATATGTATGCCCTAAGCACACATTATGTCAAGGTGATCCAATGCACAGTGAATGCCTAGAAAGGCCTATATCTAAAATAACCAGGGTTGGGCTGGCCTATAAGGCACTCAGGCATTGTCTGATGGGCTGGCCTGAAATGTCAGTCTGTGGGCCAGTGTTTTGATTGTTTGTCGATTTCCTTGCTATCTAAACAAACATTGCATGTAGCAAGGTGAAATCCATAAAATCTTCCATACCTTGCAAAAACACTTATACAGAGTGTCTTACACGTTAAAAAAATGCCACAATTTGCAATAGGCCACTTTTTTTTAGCTTTCTAATTCACCAATGGGGGCCACTTGGGTTGCAGAGCCCGGGTCTATTTTCACTCCCAGTCCACCCCTGAGAGTCACCACTTAATCAATCAAAAGTAATGCGGCATAACATTAAAACAAATAAAGAGACCTGGCGTTTAAAATGTACGTCTCAAGAAGCCATGTTTAATCAGCCAGTGGGGCTACATTAAAGCTAGTATTGTTTTTTTAATTAGTATTTTTTCATGAGAGGCCTTCTGCTCCACAAGACAGATATTTCTAATACACAATAAAGTTAGGGATTCGAGGGACTCTGGCAGTTTTTACCATACTTCCTTAACTGCCTTTCTATTGAGGAAGTGCTCACCAGAAAGAAAAGTGATCTTTCTGCCCTGTAGCCCGGGTCGCCGAGCACAGGCTATATTTGGACATGGGGGCACGGCTAGGACTCACTGTCACGTAGAGAGGTCTGACCTCGAGACTGCCTGACCTACCGTGCCCGCCACGGAGCAGGTTGAGGACAGGCAGGATTTAAATACTGAAACCCAGGCCGTCCCTGACCAGAACAGCTGCAACAACACTCGAGCTGCTCGCTAAATTGTGAATGGATTGTAACAGGAAAGCGACAGGATCCGGTTCCCGTGGAGTATGGGGTTGCGCTTTCTACAGGCAGCCGAGTCTCGTTAGGCGCGCGCACTGGTGGTGTTGTGTAACTGCGCACGGCTGGTAAAGGCGTCCTCTACGGCTCGTGCTTGGATTACCCACAGCTCCTTGGTATGTTAATGATTGACTTCATGGTGAATTTGTATTTTAGTCTCTCTGGGAGAATGGGAATTCGGAGGTAGCCTGTAGAAAATGCAGTGTCTTATTCATAACTTAAGCATATTCCTGAGAAAATGAACCTCTTCAGGAAACGTTTCCTGACTGAGTTCTGTCAGCTGCAAAGAAGTAATCTATAAACTTTGCATGCCCATTCACAAGAAAGCAGGCACGTGAGAAACAAGCTTTATTTTATAGTGTGGCCTACTATTTTTCCAATTAAACATTTTCGAGTTATTGTGTCCAAAGCAATTCAATTTGATGGCTGTTAGAAATTGGGTTTCTGGGTGGCAGAGGTATGCACCCTGTCCAAGAAAGAGCACCAATCCTATTCAGGGCAAGTCAGATATACAGTTTAAATTAACCTGTGCTCACCCTCTGGTAGCTTGGCACAGAGCAGGCAGACTTAACTTAAGAGGCAATGTGTAAAGTATTTGTGCAACACTAAAAACAGTAAAACAGTGAAACACCACACAAAAATAATCCATATCAGGTTAGGAAAATAGAGCTTAATTTGATTAAGAAAACAAGACCAAAACAGAACCGGAGTTATGAACTTTTAAAGAATATCTGCAAATATAGGGCTTAAAAGCATAAAGCTCCAACCTGGGCTATCTGGTCTCACTTGACCGAGTCAAATCTAGAAGTTCAGGCCGACGGCAATGGAGTGTGGGTCGTATACAGGGACCAACCTTGTCCCACTGAAAAAGTACCTTGTTGAGCCATCGACGGGGCCCGATGTGTGGAGCAGAGGAGGCGATGCATCGTCGTCAACCCCTCTGGATGTAAGCGATGCGTCGGATCTGAGCCATGCAAATTGAAATGTGTCGTCATCAGCTCCTTCAGATGTTGGCAATGCATCGTCATCGAGCCGCGCAGCCGGCGATCTAATGCCTTCATCCTCAGCGGCAATGCATTGAGGGGAGATGCGTTGGCTCCGACCGGCGCAACGATGGCCATGCGTGGTTTTTGGTGGATACAGCACAGAAAACCCACTTCCAATGGCCCAGGACTGGATTGACAGAACTTGGCAGTGCAAGACTCACAGTTGGAAAAGTCCAGGTCCTGTAGCAGGGTTGCTGAAAGTCTTTGATGTCCCTGATACTTCAGAACAGAAGGCAAGCCAGCAAGCCCTGGGAGTCACTTTGGTACTGGAGTGTTGATATGCAGGCCCAGTCCTTCTCACTCCCTGGAAAAGAGGGCTGCAGGCAGCAGGACAGGCACAGCAGAGCCGGAGTCCAGCAAAGTCCAGAAGAGTTCAGCAGAGTGACTGTCCTTTCAGTAAAACAGCCGTTCTTCTTCCTGGCAGAGTGTCCTCAGGTCCAGAAGTGTACTGAGTGGGTGGTGTCAGAGGTCTAGTACTTATACCTGCCAGTTGTGCCTTTTGGAGTGGGGGAGACTTCAAAGAGAGGCTTTTGAAGTGCACAGAATCCCTGCCCTTACTGCCCTTGCTCCAGACTCACTACAGGCGGGTATGAAGCCCTTTGTGTGGGTACAGGCCAGCATATTCAAGTGTGTTAGTTCCTCCCTCCTAGCCCGCCCAGGATGGCCCATCAGGATGTGGATGGACCATCAGTCATGCCCAAGCTCCCTTCGTGTGTTTTTGTCTAGAGAGAATGCACAAAGCCCAGCTGTAACCCACCCCAGACATGTACTCAGAGACGGGCAGAAGGCATAGAATGGTTAAAGTAAGAAAATGCCAACTTTCTTAAAGTGGATTTTTCAGACTTGCCACTTAAAATCCAACTTTACCATATAATGTGATTTAAAATTGTGAGTCCAGAGACACCAAACTTGAAAAGTCCATCTTTTCCCAATTGGAAATTAGTTATAAATTTTAACCTATGGGGGAGATAGGCCTTTCAGTAGTGAAATACAAATTTAAGACTTTTTCACTACTGGGGTATGTAAAACTTAAAAGTACATGCCCTTGGGGCTGTCCAGGGCCTACCTTAGGGGTCACATATGTTTTTAAAAGGAAGGTTTGGACCTGGCAAGATGGTTAACTCTAAACAATAGTGGCCTCGTCAGGTTCTCCAACCCAGGATCCGCAGTGAGTCAAATGTACTCGAACAATCCAATGAAGTTCAAACATTATTGTCCAGAAGTAATCTGATTTGTTCCATGAGTAATCCATGTATTCAACCAAACGTTTTCACACTCCACGCTTTTACAAAGGTTTAATGAGTGCCTGTAGGAAAGTAAGCTCTGCTTCTTATGGTTACCCCCACTTTTTGCTGGATGTAATGCTGTTTTTGACAAGTCTGACTGGGATCCTTCTAATCAGGACCCCAGTCTATCTGCTTTCTCCCTAAACTGTTATGTTATGTACTTAGGTACATCCCAGATTGGATACTGGGGTACCCTTGCAGTCCCTTGTATATGGTACACAAGTACCCAGGGCATAGGTACACCAGAGTTCTCCCATGGGCTGCAGCATGTATTAGGCCACCCATGAGAGACCATTGAAAATGGACCTACAGGCCTGCCATTGCAGCCTGTGTAAGTCGGTGCATGCACCAATTACTTAAAATATAGGTTTCCTATATCTAAGTGTCACTGCACTTAAAACCTATAAGTCACCCCTATAGCAGGCCTTTACAATCCTGAGGGCAAAGTGCTTGGTTCTAAGTGAGAGGGTGCCCCTCCATGCGCAAGACACCCCTGCAGCCTACGGAGTCCATTCTCCCGGGTTGTCAGTGAAGCAGCCATATACTATATATAGAGGGGCATTACGGGACCATGTGATGACCATCTCGAAAATGGCTGTAACCAACCCTATCGTGTTTGGTGTCAAACATGTTCATACCCCCACACCAGTAACCGGTGTGGGAGGTATGATTCCACCCACCAGGAAGGCCCTCCGTGGGGCCCTCGGTGTTACCGGTACCAGCCTTCTAGCTCCGGACAGCACAAAATGGTTGCTGCCGACCAGAGACACATTTCTGCCCTCCTGCTGCTGAGTCAAGCTTGAGCAGCTCGAGCAGGGGAAGGCAGAACAATAGGCATCCTGTCACAGGGAGGTGTAACCACCTCCCAGACTGGATTTAGTGTAGTAGGGCTGGGTGGGTGCGCTTGCCAGCGCCTGAAAACCTGCAGGAGGGGCATATTTGGTGTCCCTGTGCATAGTCCAGTTCAAACCAGTCCTGGGAGCCGTTGGCTCCCGCTCTGGAGCGAAACTGGACAAAGGACATGGGAGTAACCTCCCCCCTGTCCAGACCCTCCCCTGGGAGGGTCCACTGAATCTTTCTAACCCTCTCCTGTGGGTACTTAAGGGCATACCTGGTTGTAGGACCCTAGATTCGTCGTGGACAAGATTCAGAACTGAAACCACCGCACTACGACCGTCTTGGCACTCTGGACTTTGTTTGGGCCTGACTTCGTCTCCCTCTCAGTCTGCTGCATCGTCTGTGCCTGTACACCGCACAGGATCTGTGTAGGACCTGTGAAGCATCCAAGACACCTGAAGATAATCTCCCTTGAAGTGAAGGAGTCATTCCCCTGCATTCGCAGGCACCGCAACACTGCTGACCAGTCTGCTGATCCCAAGCTCCTCCAGACTCTGAAAGGCTCAGCAACATAAGAGGTGGGTTTCTACATCCCACGAGGTCTGAGCTGCCCTCTTACCGAGTTTGAGGTCAGAATCCCTCGTGGGGGTTGCAATACCCGAACCCCTGTGCACTGCATACTTTTGCAAGTGCATGTGCTTGTTGGCAATACTGTGACAAGTGCATTGGGCTCTAAGTAGCCCCAACCTCTGGCAACTATTTCTACAAGGATCTTCAAACACCTCACACCGTGTGCTCCGTGGCCTGTTGTTTTGTGAAACTGCCTGAGGTCCTCTTGCGACTCCTGTGCCTCCAGCCTGTGGGTCCAATTGAGGGTCATCCTTGTTTTCCTTGGGCTCCCCTAATTGCTCTGGGCTTGCCCTGACTCCCCTGCACGTGGCGAGTCTCCTGGACCTTACTGGTCCAAACCGTACACTTCCTTGACTTCTTGCATGGGTTGCTGTTACCAAGGCTTGTTGGTGCTCCCCCCGGACACCGACCCCTCAGCACTCGACATCCTTTGTGAAACAGCTTGCATCTGGCTCCTGGTCATCCTCAACATTGCCTGGTCGCCGCAGCTGCAGAGTCAAGGTCACCATCAACTATCCTGAAGCACCCAACATCGGTGGGCATTTGTCTACCAAGCCCCTGGTCACTCTCAAGTGACCCAGACTCTGTCCCCTCTGCTTTCAGGTACTCCTCGACAAGAATCCATGTTTGGATTCCAACGGACACTTTCTCCTCTTCCAGCAGCGGCTCTTCTTCGAAGTCCTCCATCGGGTTCGACTGCAGTTTCCGACGCCACTTCACACATATGCACCCGGCTTCCCTGGGTTAGGTAACTTGGGTACTTCAGTATCCACGGGTGGTGTGGCTCTCCAACCTTCTTTTTTCCATGGGGTTTCCTCGAAGTCCACTGGGAAGGGTCCTTAATCTTTAAAAATCCAACCGCAACTTGCACATTGACTTGTACGGAGCACGCAGTCGTGTTCACACACTGCACACGCACTTAGTGGGGTCCATATCTACTCACCTTGGTTGGCTCCTTGGGGTCCTAGCAATTCTACGTCATCTCGACATCGTCCTGACTCGAGTCGTGGTTCTTATACCACTTTCTTAATATATGGTTGGTCCCCCCCTGGGGCCCACTGTGTATTAGTGCTATTTACTGTGATTTCTTTGCTATAGTATTGTGTGCTTTGTGTATATCTCAGTGTGGGAGATACTGGAACATCCTAGAGAGTATTATATAATAAATACATATTCTTATAAATACCTTGTGTGGTTCTCTTTCATTTAATCTATACTATAACATTGCATTCTGGTAAAACAAGCTGCTTTACACTCCTTCAAGACTAAGCCTGAAGGCTGCTCTCCACAGCTACCACTTGGATAGCTTTCTAAGGTTGTCTGAGACTTCCTAAATCACCATAAGGGTTGTCTGGACTGGTGCAAGGTGCCCACTTACATTAGTGGACATCATATACCAGGCCAGCCTCTCACAGTGCCTATATAGGCTTTGCTCATAAACACGTAGAGGTTAAAAATTCTTCATAATTCAATATGAAATTTGTAGTCCCAATGCATTTCGGGCATGTGATGCCCTTCTTCGGGGGCAACTTTGATGAAAAAATCTAAATGAGAACCTCATATTGTCATCACACAACTCAAAAAGTATTTTTTTAAATACACTTACAGCTCAGTGCAAATAATATACTCCCACATTAAACTGCCACAGTAGAATCGGTGACCCATACTCCTTACACAATCTCTCCCTCAAGAATACAATTACACCAGAATTTAAACGATCCCCCACACTTCTAGCCAGTGCTCCATAAATGTGCACCATCATACATGTGCATCTTCTCTCACCTTAATGTGCACAAAACAGTAAACATGCAGCAAAAATACCATGTGTATCTGAACGGTGCCCCCAAATTAAAATGTATTTGTTTTAAAAGACCATAACTGAGAATATTAGACATACCTTCACCAAGTCGATAAACCACGAATTCCCAACCATTCATGTGTGCTCTACTAAAACAACCGCAAGTGAATCAGATATTTAAAAGTCGTGTCACGTGATAAAGATGTATCACGTGCAACAACATTCGGTGCAAACATCAACGAAATACTAATATTTTCAAACTCGCTCTGTGACTGAAATTGAACCCACCATAAAAACATGAATTAATAAACTTCCTAATTATAAGTGAACTAAAAAGTGAACATACAGGAAGAATGCAGGGCCTGATTCACAGAACTAACTTACGTCAAAAACGTAAACGTAAACGTAAACGTAAAGTTAGTACTTTTTAGGTATTCACAGAATACACTTACTCATTTTGGTATTCACAGAATAGTACTAACTTTACGTTTACGTTTTTGACGTAAGTTAGTTCTGTGAATCAGGCCCAAGTTAGTACTATTCTGTGAATACCAAAATGAGTAAGTGTATTCTGTGAATACCTAAAAAGTACTAACTTTACGTTTACGTTTACGTTTTCGTTTACGTTTACATTTTTGACGTAAGTTAGTTCTGTGAATCAGGCCCGCAGTGTGTGTCTGCCTTGTGCAGGCAAACAAAATAAGTATAAAGATAAACCGCACGTTCCCAGCCGTTCATGCATGCGCTAATAAAACCTTCCCAAGTGAACCAATTCTAACTTGAGTAATGTCTCGTAATTGAAAACCATATCACATACCAAAAATATAAATGAAAAAACGCATGTACTGGTATTTAGATTTGGTTCACTTGGGGAGGTTTTATTAGACCCTGCATGAATAGCTGGGATCGTGCGGTTTATCTTTCTACTTTTTTTGTTTGCCTGCACGAGGCAGACGCACACTCAGGGGCAGCGTCGCCACACTGCCTTGCAGCAGTAAAAAAAGGGAAAAATAAAATGATAATAAGGTAATGTTGTTATCATTTTATTCTGTCCTCCTGCTGCGGCAGCTTTACATGAGGGGGCGGGCAGGGCTGCAGAGCAGGGGAGGAGTGGTAGAACCCTCCTAAGTGCGCAATGACTGTTTGGTCGGCCCTCTCGGGCCGCCCAAAACAATCATGTGCACTTTCCCTGTTCTCCATGCAGGCTGCACTACAGCCTGCATGGAGAACATGCCCAGGCCCCAGTCCCTGGCAGAGCTCCGAACCACGGTGCTCTGACCAATTACAATGCTGCATTGCAACGTTGTGATTCGTCAGGCGAGCCTGGTTGCTTACCAATCACAGTGCTGCATTGCAGCATTGTGATTGGTCAGGGGAACCTGGCTGTTTCCTGGAGTCCAAGACGGAGGGGAGCGGAGACGCAGGACCTGGTGGCAAGGTAAGTGTTTTTTTTTTAAATTTAACAATGTGCCCCGCGCACCTCCCGTTTCCCCGCCCGCCCTGCCACCCGCGAGCCGTGCCGGCAGCCACTGCAGGGGCAGCTGGTGTTAATGGGCAAAAGAGGCGTTGCCCTGCCACCCTTAGGGGAGAGGCAAGAAGAATTACAAAACGCCAAGCAGCTGAAACGAATTTACTACTTGGTTGCTGCTCTCATATTTATAATAGGGCAGCTGTGAGGAACTTTGCACAGGTACGGTCCTGCTGCGCATGCCTGCCGGGCGAGGTATTCTTCGACCAACAGGCACAATCTACAGCAGTGACATCATGGCAGAGGGCTTGCCGACTTTCAATGCCATGAATAAGGGTTCTTTTTGGGCGCTTACACAATGGCCCTGAGAGGAGTTCACAGAACTCCCGTCTTTTCAATGGCAGGGGGAGTGTCAGGCTGATAGGAAAAACGAGGGAGTGTGTGGCAACAATTAAACACTCATCACAAGAGGGGGCGGGTTTAGGAGTGGGAGAGACAATGAGTCATACCTTTCCTGCTCCGTCGTCCGTCCTGACCTTACTGGAAGGCAGCAGTAAGTTCCACTTCGTAAAATCCTAAATGGTGAAAATTAAAATATGGTGCAGTGCTTGTTCTCCGCTGCCAAATGAAATCCGATCACTCGGAATATAAAATCAATGGAGAATCAAACTGGATTTAAAGCGTCTTTGTTGTTTGTAAATTAAATCAAAGAAAATGTTTTTGCATTTTACTAGTGTGAATCAAACTAGTAAAATGTAAAAACATTTTCTTTGATTTGAGTTGCAAACAGCCAAGACGCTTCATGTTTGAATACGAAGTTGTGCGCGCGCTTGTATTAGAAAATAAGCTGTGACTTGCTCAGTCTGCGGCTGCGCACTTGAAGCCAATGAGGGCATGCATAAATGAAATAAGTATCATGATTTTAATTTTGGCGCTTCTTCTGTGACTTACATGATATTCAGACATTCTGTCAAGCAGTATATTAACACACACTCATTGTTATCTGCAATTTTAGAGTTTTACTTTACTCTGTGTTGTCCACTTGTCTTTGCTCGCTAATGCTCCAGATTCCCCTCCTTCTTTGAAACCTATTTCTGCTCAGGCTCTTGTGATGTAGAGTTCACCTGTGTTTTCTTGTGTTGGCGCCTATGCATGTTCTGCACCCTGATTTTACACATCTGCCTCCTTTCTTGGCACCTGTCCCTGCTCTGTGGCCTCCCTGGAGAGCGTGCTGGGCAGTGGTCACGTATTTCAGTTGTATTTGTGATTCTGTGCAAATGGGTGTGATGTGGTACACGGTCTTCAAAATAACGACACAGCTAAAGTAAAAGAAAATTCAGTGCTCGCCCACTACTTAAGAGTCATCCCAAAGTTTTTCGCCTCACCACTTTTTATTGTCACCAGCCGCCACTGCACACACTACATTCTTCCTGTATGTTCACTTTTTAGTTCACGTATTATTAGGAAGTTTATTAATTTGTGTTTTTATGGTGGGTTTAATTTCAGTCACAGAGTAAGTTGGGAAATATTGGGATTTCGTAAATGTTAGCACTCAACTAACCCCGGGCAGTGAACTACGCTCCGCTCGCGGAGTTTGCGGAGTTTTCTGCACTCCGCGTTATGCGGATCTCGCGAAGAGCAGAGAAAATCCGCTACGCATAGCGTAGCGAACATTTTTGCTCGCTCGCGTTCCTCAACATCAAGTTGCCGACCGCGAGCATGCAAAATCAACATCCTGGCGAGATTTTTCCTCGTTCACGATCGGCAACATCAAGTTGGCAAGCGCGAGCATGGAAAATAAACCTCCCGGCGAGATTTCTCAACACGGGGGGTCAGGTTTCTCATTGCGAGTGGTCGCGTATGCTCGAGACCGCTCGCGATGAGAAACTGCCCGTTCGCATTGAGAAAGCTGCCGCTCGAGTAAAAATCTACTCGAGCGGCAGAAAACGGCCGCTTGCACTGTGCATGATGCCGTTTGCAATGATTGCACAGTGCGGACAAGCATCCGGCACTGTGCAATCACCGCGAACAGCATTTTCCTATCGCACTACGCTGCTCGCGTAGCTCTGCGTAGCGCGGCGGAGATGTTTTACCGCTTCGCGTAGCGTTGTGCAGCGCAACTCCGCGAACTACGCTCACCCTTATACTCAACGTCTTTGCACGTGATACAGCTTTATCGTGTGACACGACTTTTAAATATCTGATTCACTTGCGGTTGTTTTAGTAGAGCATGCATGAATGGTTGAGAATGCATGGTTTATCAACTTGGTGAAGGTATGTCTAATATTCTAAGTTATGGTCTTTTAAAACAAATACTTTTTAATTTGGGGGCACCATTCAGATACACATGGTTTTTTGCTGCATGTGTTCTGTTTTGTGCACATTAAGGTGAGAGATGTTGCACATGTAGTATAGTGCACATTTATGGAGCACTGGTTAGAAGTGTGGGGTATCGTTTACATTCTGGTGTAATTGTTCTTGAGGGAGAGGTTGTGTAAGGAGAATGGGTCACCAATTTTACTATGGCAGTTTAATGTCATTACTGCCTTGAGCATGGAAACATTTGAAGGATTTAATATGTTGATGTGCAATCTACCACACGGACAATGGGAGGGGGGCAGTAGCAAAGACAACACAGACAGATAGCAGGAGAACTCGAAACACGAACAGGAAAGTTACAAAACAAGCGGAGGCAAAAGAAAAAGTAGTTGGCCTACCAAAACAAATGGCCCATATCGAAAGGAACAATGTAGCAGGGCTAGTCACCAGGGCAGGAACGACACAGCCACGAGGCGGGACAATTGTACTCTAGTCACAAATAAAAACTATCGAATTTGTAAAGGTGGACCAAGCAATCAATGAAAAGCGGTGGGTGTGTTCAAACTCCACCGAAGGATTACTACATGCCTCGCAGAGCAGCGCTTGTGCGCTGCCTGTAGGCTCGACCTAAAAAACGGCGCAGTGAGTTTAAAACAGTTAAATGGCACGATGAATTAAGCAGTTAAAACAATGTCAAATTCAATCATAGAGTGCCATTCATATTCTGATTATTAGTTTTAAAAGGATTACTGAGGCTAAAACAGGCATTATATGCAATTACATCAGGAGCATGTACCTTAGCCATCTACAGTGTACCATAGCTTTACTAGGTACTTATAAGTAAATGAAATATGCCAATTGTGGATTAGCCAATGTTAACATGTTTAAAGCACAGAACACATGCACTTTAGCACTGGTTAGCAGTGGTAAAGTGCTCAAAGTCCTAAAGCCAACAAAAACGAGGTCAGAAAAAAGGGAGGAGGAAGGCAAAAAGTTTAGGGGTGACCCTGCTGAAAGGGCCATGTCCGACAATGGCATTGTGCTCTGATCATTTTGTACAGATTTGTATCAACTATTCTCCCCGCTCATTCTAAGGTAAGGAGTATTTCACAGCAATGAGGCTCCAATTTGTAAACATATGTACAGCATTCACATTGGGCCTACCTTTCGACCATTCAATCTGTTACTCGTAGAGCTGCCATTAGAGCCAGGTCACCTGACAACTAAGGTGTTCCCTTCTACTCAAGCAGAATCATTAGACCATACAGACTAGCTAACCAGTTAAACGATACCAGTGAAAGAGTGCTCCATTTGTGGACCTTTTAGGGCCTAGAAATGTCCTAGGCCAGAAACTCTGCCTCTCAGATCACCAGCTACACCACTACAGGTGGCAACTGTTATTGGGCTCTAGGCGATTAGCACACCTGGGCACAAACCCTCATATTCAACCACAAAGTATAGATTGCTGGCACTGGGCTCCAGGGGTCTATCATCCAAGTGAGAGCTAGTGTAGCCAGAATTCACCTAATTTTAAACATGTAAATGAAATGAATGCATTGTGGAGTAGCTGGTTAAATGCATGGTGGCACTGTGCTATGGGGCATATAAGTGTTTATTTCTCCTGGCTGTAGCCCACCTCCTGGGCTCTAAGTGGTTTTTACTTCTGGCTACTACCAACCTACTCAACTGCAAGCCAACCTACTTAACTGTATAAGCCTATCTCCATGGGTTGAGCCCACTTAAAAGCCAACCAGGCAGATAGCTGCCCCAGGCACAACTCACCTCCAAGCCCACAGTAAAAGGACAGTCGTCCCAACATCAACTCCTTAGTTAGACCGCCAGCACCAAGATCATCCCACTCTACCTCTATTACAAAGGTGGAGGACAGTAATCCAAGTCTTTCTGATGGTCCTCCCACTCTTAATCTGATGCAATTTGTGTCACCACATGATACAATGTGAGAGTTCATTACCTGATGCCTCATCTTCAACTAGAGAGGCATATAATGCCTGAAAGGTCCTGTGGAACTCTTCTGGCAACTTGAGGGCACAGATACAGGATATATGCGCTCACGTAAGGAACCACTCAGTACTAACCAGACAAGTCTATGAAGACAGGAGATATCTGCCACACACAGCTGGTCACTGGAGGAATCTAACATAATCTACCCTGCAGGTCCCAAATTGTTAGATAGCAAAAGGATATTCATAACACTGCATCTTGGCAAATCTCAATAATTGACTTCTCATATTCACAGTCATGTAGAGGAGAATTTTAATGCAGGTTGTTCTGGTAGATCTCTGATTTACACTCACTGCTACTCCACACTTGTTACCTTTCCCAGATCCTTAAGAGCACAGAGTAGACTCACCCAGAAGGCAGTGGTATGCGTTCAAAGATAAGAAAGATCTCTCGGTACAAAGTAGTGCCTTGAAGCTGCCAGCTCTGACATTCCTTTTTCTAACATTCACGCTTATGGCTGGTACTTATTTTAAATGCAGAAATGTGTTTGAAATGGAGGGGTATGTGCTTCCCCTTGGCGTGTTACCTGATAAATTTGGTCTACAATCTGGGGTTTTTCGTTTCCTTTGACATGATGTTGTTCAAGTAATCCTGCAACACTGACATACAGGGGTTTAATTTGGCATAACAACTGGGTTCATCTTTGAAGTCCCATTTAAGCCTATGGAGTTTTCCCAAACCAAGATGGATGATTACTTCTGGGAAGATTCAGGAAGACCGACATATCGCCTTCCTGTGTAAGTCAAGTAGAGTGTGCAAGAGGTGCATTGCAATTCTTTGGGTTAGCCATCAATATGATAATGCTATTTTGATCAGACGATGCTCCTGATCCTTTTTTAAATCATTGTTATTTATAACAATATCCATTACTTTATGTAATTTAAGAACATGATTAATGATTGCTCTCTCTGTGTATAGAGATCAATCAAGGGGCACTTGTAAAGCGCACGGCAACCTCAGGCGAGGTGTCCGGCGGTAACGAAGCAGACCAAAGAGATTGACGGCTCAGGCAGCTATTTCCCTTGCTTGACGAGCCAGGTTTTCAGTGCCCTTCTAAAATCCTGCTCTGAGTTCAGCATGCGTAAGTGATGAGGCAGGGCATTCCAAAGTTTGGCGGTCCTTACCGTGAAAGACCTGCCCCCCTGTCTCATTTTGGAAAAGCGAGGGACACTACGGTAGAGCTGATGGTTGGATCTTAGTGTCCGCTCCTGACGGTACAGGCTAAGCTGCCACCTAAGGTAGCCAGGGCCTTTACCCTGGATGGCACGGAATGACAGGGTGAGGGCCTTGAATTTGATTCCTCCTGGCTACAGGGAGCCAGAGGAGCTGTTAAAGGTGGGGGGAAATATGCAGGTGCATAGGGACCTTACGAATTAGCCTTGCCGCCGCATCCCCAGATAAAGACAATTGGCATAGTCAAGGTGGGATGTCACCAGGGCATGGATCGTGATCTTACGGCTCTCTTCTGGCAGGAAGCCTAGAAATTTTCTGATAGATCTAATTTTTCTGAAGCAAGCTGCTGAAATTTGCCGGACTTGAGTAGCGAGGGCCAAGTCCTTTTCCCATCTGACTCCAAGGTTTTTAACCGAGTCCTTAGGCGAGGGCGGAGAACCCAGCTCCTCCAGCCACCATAGACATGGTGGTGGAGGTGCAGCTTGATTAAAAAATAAGACCTCTGTATTATCGGCATTCAGCTTCAAGCAATTTTCATCCATCTATCCTGTGATGTCTTTCAGGCTGTCTTTGATGGAGGCGAAAGCTGCAGTGGAATGATCCTTGAAGGAGAACACCAGCTGGGTGTCATCCGCGTAAGAGACCACCTTGACCCCTCTCCTCGAAATGAGGGCTGCCAGTGGAGCCAGGTAGATATTAAAAAGCAATGGGCTTAATGTGGAGCCTTGGGGCACTCCGCATCTAAGTTATTTAGCTGATGAGGTGTACTGGCGGAGGAATACTTGCTGACCGCGGCCTGAAAGGTAGGAAGAAATCCACTCAAGTGCCACCCCCTGAACTCCTATAAGTTTTAACCTTTCCAGCAGGATTGCATGTGCCACTGTGTCAAATGCGGCCGAAAGATCTAATAGCACTAGCATGGCAGCAGAGCCGCCATCCACTGACATTCGGACGGAGTCGGCTACTTCTATTAGCGCAGTCTCAGTGCTGTAACCTGCGCAGAAGCCTGATTGAGAATCGTGTATGAGGTCGTTGGCTTCCACATAGTTGGCTAATTGTTGATGAGCCTTTTTCTCTAACACTTTAGCTGGTGCCGATAGCAGGGAGATAGGTCTAAAATTGCTGAGTACATCCGGGTCGGCATTCGGTTTCTTCAGAAGTGGTAGCAAATAGGCTTGTTTCCAAGTGGCTGGGAAGATTCCAGTCCTAAGAGATGCCTCCAAATGTGGTTAAGGATGGGATTAAACCACTCGGTCAGCAGTCTGAACCAACGAGCCGGGCAGGGATCCCCTGGTGAACCTGAATTACATTTCCTAAGTTCAGCCGCAGACACCTCTGCTGAAATCAGGGCAAATGCTGTAAATACATGTGGATTGTTAGAGGGGACAAGGGCGAATTCACCTACTCTAGATTCTGGCTACCGCGGTAAAAGAGGAGTACAGCTGTGTTATCGTATCTTCAAAAAAATCCGATAAGATTGCGCATTGGGGCCTGAGACGGGCGGTAGCTGCGTTCTAACACTGTGGGCTTTGTAAAGGATTTCACGATCCTAAAAACTTCCTTTGAGGCGTTTTCAGAGCTAGCGATACTGTCCGCTGGGTATTCCTTCCTCTTAGAATTAAGTAGTTTATGGTATCTCTTTAAGGCTATTTTGTATGCACTTTTTGCATCAGGTGAGTACACCTTTCTCCACTCGCATTTCAGCCTTTTACACCTACTTTTTTTCAGCCTAACTTCCTCCGAAAACCACGGGCCGATCGAGCCGTTCTGGAAGGGGTGGCAGATCTCAAAGGGGCAATTTTGTCAAGTGCAGCTGTCACCCACTTGTTAAAACAGACGGCATCTCGTTTGGGCCGTCAGTTAAATGCAGCTTTGATCTATCAAGAATTGGGCCCAGGGTTTCAATGGTGACCTTGCTCCAGTTCCTTTTAACTTCGCGAGGTATTACCTTGGCCACCTTTTTGGTTCCGAGGCAGAAACGAAAAGGGACCAAGAAATGGTCCATCCAGGTCAAGCGCAGCAGTTTATGGACCCTCAGCTCATGTATATTCGAGCAGATAAGGTCTAGTATGTGGCCAGCCTTATGGATAGGGGAAGTCACAAGCTGAACCAAGTTACAGACGGTGAGTGCTGCTGTAAAATGCACGCATTGTGTGCACTGGGGGTCGTCAATGTGGAGGTTAAGATCCTCCAACACCGTGAAATTGGCATAGCGTGTGGATATCTGGGCAATACAATCTGCAAGTTTTGGCGTATGGCTGTGAGGTCAATTGGGAGGCCTATAGAGCAATAGCCCTGAAAACAATAAGTAAGGGGATATTTTACTGCAAAAGATGAGTCCTTCGACGTTGCCTAATTGGCCCAAGTTGGAGGTGGTGATCTCCCAATAATCCTTGTAGACAATGGCCACCCCTCCCCCATGTCTATCTCCTCCCTGTTAGCACACACAATATGATGGCCTGAGGGAATCGCCAAAGCCACATCGGTGTTCGTTTCATCCCTTAACCGAGTCTCAGTGAGGAACATTATATCCCATACGTTGTCCTCTAGGGATTGGCAGACATCGTAAGCATGCTTGGGAAGGGATCTGCTGTTGATAAGGCATGCTTTTATCTCAATAGGTCTGGAGGTCTGGGAAGAGCCATTTACAACCTCTGTTGCCTTGGGCTCTGGTCTAGTGTGAAGTGAAAAATCACAGGCCTCGCAACAGAATTCCAGGTCCCCCACCCCAACATCGGCTAGAGGCATACCAGGACATGTTTCCCTTCTTAACGCCATCAGCTCATCGCGCCCTATCTCGGACGCAGACGAGCGCAGATGGGTTTGCCTTTGGCGTGCGGAAATGCTCCCGCTGCACGCATCCGCTGCGCGTCGGCGTTGCCGTGTTCTAGATATAGCAGCCAGGAGGGGGACTGGACTGGTAACCGACCCAAAATGGCATTGGAGAATGTCCTAATGGAGCAAAGGAAAAATGGCGCTCCAAGCAGGACGTCTCCACACCGGAGGAGCACCAGCGGTCGGGTCAGTGACGGCAGGGGTAATTAAATATTAAAAATATTGGTAAAATGTCCTAAAAGGTCCTAAAGTGCAGAATCAAGTTAATAACACAGGCGCCTAAAAAACATTTAAAACAGATAACAATTAGGGCAGTCCCACACCCCTTACTGTGCATCCTGCATCATGCAGTAGTGCACACTGAAAAGTAATTTTAAAATCACCCCAAGTGCAGAAACTTAATCGGGAGGCAGCGCGGGCTTGTAACTTTCTAAGGTCCGCTGCGCGTCGCCATGTTCTAGAAGTAGCATGCCAGAAGGGGGACTGGACTGCTAACCCTCCCAAAATGGCATCGGAGAATGTCTTAATTAATGGAGCGTAGGAAAAATGGCGCTCCAAGCAGGATGTCTCCACGCCAGAAGAGCACCCGCGGTCGGGTCTGCGAAGGCAGGGGTAAATAAATATAAAAATATTGGTAAAATGTCCTAAAAAGTCCTAAAGTGCAGAATCAAGAGATGATTGTATATTGTAGCATAATTCATTGCAATAGGCCTTTTGAACATAATTAACTGTTCCAATACGGAAGCACCCTAGCATTGCAACCGTAACATGCATTTATAGGTTTTTAAAACTCTTTATGAATTACACTGTTGTATTGTGGGGAAGTAGAGCACAATTATGTTTGATAAAGGCTAACTGCGAAAACACATAACCGTATGCAATAAATCACTGAAATCTAGAATCATGGAGTGCTGTTTTTTCTTTCATGATGATGATGACGAATGTGCGGCATATATACAACTCAAGTATATGAACATATATACACACATATGTATAAATGTAAATACACACATATATATATATATATACACACACACACACACACACATATATATATATATATGTTTTTGTGTGTGTGAATATATATATATATATATATATATATATATATATATATTCACACACACAAAAACAAAGGTTACAGGGACGTTGTAGTTAGGAAATAGAATTACAAAAACCTTAGACATTCACTGAAAAAACCGAAGGTTACAGGGCCGTTATAGTTAGGCTCAGATTTTACACATACAGGGGCAGATTTACAAGCCCCTTGCACCACTTTTGCGTCACTTTTCCCATGTTAAAAGTAACGCAAAAGTGGCACAAGGGGCTTGTAATTCTGCCCCACAGAACCATAGAAATTCAGCAGTTATAGTTACTTGAGCTAACTAGAACTTACGCCCCCGCAAAGCACTGTTTATGATCTCAAATATTACATCACCCATGACATGGTCAGTGACATCACTGATGACATCTCATCTCACCACTGGGTAGATATAGTTACAATCATGAATCCATTATAAATTACTTTTTTTGTGTTGCTAATAACTTTGTGGTGATCCATCAAGCGGAGCCAGAAAAGGGGGGGGGGGGCAAAATGCTTTTGGCCCATTAATTTTTCCATAGGAACTTTAGTCACAGCTGCAGCCCAAACCACTGAACAGATTGACACAAAATATGGCAGAAAACTGGATCTTGGTCAAGAAGGAGTGCTTTTTGGTTTTGATGTAAATCCATTCAGTAGTTTTGGAGAATGAAGGTTAAAAAATGTGTATATTTCACGCCATGGAGGGTCTGCAAACCTAACATATCTCAAGCTGAGATCTGATTGGCTGCCACCACATCAACCAGGAATTGAGCACTGAGTTGAATCCTAAGAAAAATATAAACAAGCATTTGCAATGCAACAGGTCTCACATTTACACGAGTTTGATCTATTGGCATTGTAAATGACAATGCCTTTTATTTATGTTTTGTTTTTTGAAACATAAATAAAACACATTGTCATTACAATGCCAATAGCTTAAACTCACGTAAATGCGAGACCTATTGCATTGCAAATACTTGTTTTTTGAAGGGGGGCTTGGTGAGGGGCACAGTGCTTCTTAGTGAGCTCTCGGCACCATGCCCCGCACCCTCCTCACACAGTGAAAATATTTTGTACGTTGGCAGGTATGAAATTCTGAAAACCAGCTAACTCACAACACAGACTGCAAATCTCACCAATCTAAAACTCAACGTAACCCTCATTGTGCATTCAATATATTGCAAGAATGGCCAACAAATAAGGTATAATACAACAAAAGCAGTAAAATCCTAGCTAAATTAGAGTGCAGTGTTTTAAATGATCGGCGTTTTTTTATTTATTTCAGGTTGTGAAGTGCATGAGCCTGTACCTGCGATCTGTACGAAGAGGAGGGGACAGTCTTTAAGTGCTCTGGGCTGGCTTCTCAAACCCCCTTGTAGTGGCCAGGGTCGCTTGCTGCTCTCGCCTTGCACTGTAGGTGGGCTGGTGGTCTGAAAAAATGTGCTAGGGCTGCTTTGGGTTCAGAGTCCAGCCCTGGAGTGGGCACTTGCTGCAAGGGCCACCAGGTACACACAGAGTCACGTGGAATGCCTTCTTTTAACAGCAAGTCGCACAGTACAACTTGTAGTTGACGGCGTGAACATAACATTCCCAGCATGCAATGTGTACTTGACTAAAAGCGGGAACTGTCTGTATGCACCATACAAGACCTGTGGGCTTTTGGGGGGCATTGATATCCCCTATAGTTGCTCTTTCACAGCTCGCCTACCTTCTGAGGGATCACAGTGCGAGAGAAGCTCATAGCCTGGAAGCAGCCCGTGTTACCAACTACAGTTAATGCACAGTTATTTTTTGGCCGTTTTATATGGCGCAAACTCGCCCCGAAGGTATTGGCACCCTTTACATAAGTATCAGTTATGTTACACGTTCATTTTTTTTTTTGGCACGGGGAGATTAAGTGAATTGCCCAGGATCACAGGATATTTTGCGACGCCGAAACTCGGACCTGGTTCCATCGTCGGCAGCTCTGGCTATTATACCACATCCAATAAGAAAATAAAGTATAGCGGCTCTACCTGCCTCGACCCCGACACACCCTCACTCGGTCACCGGGTCACTGCAATGACGGAAGGCAAGCATTTGCAATGCAATAGGTCTCACATTTACACGAGACCTATTGCATTGCAAACGGTAGTCATCATGGACAATGGGAGGGAGGGCGGGGGGGAGGGGAGAAGGCACGGAAAACGGGCGGGCGGGGGCGAGAAGGCACGCGCAATGGGAGTGCGGGCAGGGGGAGAAGGCACGGACAACGGGAGGGAGGGGGGAGTAGAGAAGGCAATAGGAGAACCTCATTAAAGAAAATAGTGCTTACAGTCTAAATAACACGTACCGTGTAACACTTGAAGTAAAGGGGCCAGTCGCCATGGGAGGTGACAAATGAAGAGGAGGCGGTACTAAGGAGGGACTAACAAGCCTACTGATGAATCAGAAGCCAGCATTTAGGACAGACAATGACACAAGCCAATGGCAAACATGGGCAGAGAGTGGACGGGACTTCTATTCGCTACTCATCTAAAATAAGTCTCGCAGAGCAGCGCATGCACGCTGGCTCAGGCTCAACTTAAAAAAGGACATAGGGGGCAGGGTAGTGATACCCTGACCACCTAGGGCTGTATGGTGGAATCCCAGAGCGACTTCGCCTGGGGCCAAAAACCTTTTTTTAAATTCGATTCTGGGGCAAAAAAAAACCCTGGCATGGGCCAAGGCAGCGGGGTGCGTATGCATTTATTTTTGGAGAGGAGAGCACATGGCCCCCATCCCTGACCCTATGAGAGGCCCTGGGGACCCCATCCCCCGGGGCTGAGGTAAAATAACGGTATGGGTGCTGCCTAATTGGTCCCAGGGACCTCATCCCTGGGGGCCGTAATGCATTAAATAGGGGAGTGGGCTGGTCCAATCCCCATTGCTGAGCCTAAAAAGGCCATGGTGATCCCATCATCCAGGGCTGAAATGTTTAACAAAAGGGGAGGGGGCCGCATAGTCCCTGTCCCTTAGCCTTGAATAGCCATGGGGACCCCATCCCCAAGGGCCAATAAGTTTAAAAAATTGGGAGGGAACCTCACAGCCTCCGTCCCCAAGCCATTGTTGGTCCCAAAGACTCCATCCCCTGGGTTCCGAAACTAAGGTTAAACAGAGGGGGGAGGTGCCCTCTCCATGCACTGCTAATTACCACAGATATTACATCACTCATGTCATCTTCTATGACATCATTGATAATATCACTGCAAACTATGGAATTAAAATATTGATGTGAAAACTGTTCATTGCAGGGGCATAAGTGATAGTTACCTTAGGACACGAGTTATAGTTACTTATGATAACTAAAACTATAATTGGTGAATTTCTGCATTTTTTTTGTTGAAAATGTTACGTTGTTACATTGTTACAGAACATTTAATCTAACTATAACGTTACTTATACATACATACATACATACATATATTACCTACTGCCGGTCACCATAAGGTAGTTATAGTTAGGACCAAAGTTTCCATAGGAAAAGTGGTTTTTGTTTTGCCAATAACTTTGGCACAGCTTGACTAATCTTCATGAAATCCGTCAAGTTGGGGCCTAGAAAAAAGGGGGTCCTAAATGTGTTTTCCCCATATTATGTCTATGGGGATTTTTCTTTTTTTGAACATGACTACAGCCCGAACCGCTGAACAGAGCTACACCAAATTTGGCAGAAAGCTAGATGTTGGTCCAGAAAGCGTGCTTTTTGTGATTTGGTGTAAATCTGTTCAGTAGGTAGTTCAATTCTGTAAAGTAACTATAACTCACGCCCTCGCCATGCACTGCTAATTACTCCACATATTATATCAGTCAGGACACCTTCTATTAATTTTTTGATAATATCACTGCAGCATTTGCAATAAAATAATTGATAAGAAAATTGTGCATGGCGAGGCCATGTGTTATTGTTACCTTGTTTTTTGAGATAACTATAACTATAACTGCTGAATTTCTATGGTTTTGTGTGTAAAATCTGAACCTAACTATAACGTCCCTGTAATCTTTGGTTTTTTAGTGAATATATATATTCATCTCACTTAATATCAATCTATATCAATCTCATGTGATTGACTATTGACTTGATTATTTGGTTCTGATGCTCTTTAGAGTTCCGAGAGGGGGTGCAAGAGAAAAGACGGGCAAGACCACTGCCTTACATATTATGCCGCTCTGTGCATAAATATACACCCATGACTTCGCACTCTTAGCAAAAAGTGATCATGTTTTTGCAGACTTCATGGAGTGATGGAATCACTCAGTCTGGTATATCTAACACAAAGGTTAAACTGACATTATAGTTAGGTGTTGTAATGATATAAAAGCTAGTGTTTATAAAACAAAAAAACACTGAAATTTACCAGTTATAGTTTACTCAGCTAACTGTAACTTGCGCCCATGCCATGCCCGGCTAATGATCTCACATATTACATCACTAATGGCATCTTAAATGAAATCATGGTCAACCCTTGTACAGTGCCTTACTCCGTCTGTAGACTTTTTTGTAGTCTGTTTTGTATATTTTTCACATTTTGTTTGTTTTTCAATTTTTTTACATTTTTCAACTGCTGTTTTTTCTATATTTCAGTTTCTTTTGTTTTTCTCATTCTTTAAAAGTTTTTAACTACTGTTTTTAAATATTTTTTTTGTAATTCTTTTTAATGTTTTAGAACTTTTTGATTACTTCCTTTATTTTCCACACAAGTCTTTTTAATATTTTTGTAGGGGCTGTACCATGGCCCTTGAGTATCTTTTTCTGTTTAGTTCACAACAGGCTATAACATTTTGAAAGTGTCTACAGTTTATTCCAAAATGTTTCATGTTGTCATCATTTGCTTCTTCTTCTTCTTTCAGATCTTCCTCCAGAGCAGTTTGTTTTTGTAAGAAATTTAGTTGTATTTGTGCAAAACTTCAAACATTAATAAAATGAAAAACACCACACAAAAAGCATCCCACATCAAATTAGAAAAATAGAACTTTCTTTACTAAATAAAACAGTACTAAAACAACAAACATCCAATCAGTAGAACCGGAGATATGCAAATTCAAAGATTTTAGTGAAAATAGTGCCAAAAAGCACAATGAATATCTGGTCGAGCCATACCGGGACAAAGTCACAAGTTCAGGCCAGCTATGATGGAGCCCGTGCCAACTACAGGGACCCGGTTGGACCCGCTGAACATATAACTGGTTTGCAGAGCATTGCTAGGATCCGCGTCAGAGGTGCGTTGCACAGCCGAAGCAATGAGTCGGTTCCGAGATGTGGCAAGGCAGCAATGTGAGGGCCTGCATCATCGTTGAGGATCCCATCAATGGGGCTTGTGAAGCCAAGTCCTGCATCGAGGGTGCGGTGCACAGTGTGGGAGATGCACCGGTTCTGAATAGCTGTGATGCTGCGATGCGGAGTCCGACATTGTCTTCGAGGCTGCCACCAGCGAGAGTTGCGAGGGCCTGCACCGAAGATGCATCACACAGTGGAACCAGGTAGGCACACTGAACAAAGTAGTTTAACTCCTGGTTTGTGGAGAGTTGCAAGGATCTGCATAGAAGGGGCGTTGCACAGCTAAGGAGATACGTTAGGTTCCAAGATGTGGCGAGGCTGCAATGTGAGGCCTGCATCCTCCAGGATCCCGTCGATGGGGCTTGTGGTGCTAAGTCCAGCAACCAGAAGTGTACTAATGTTGTGGTGTCTGAGGTCCAGTATTTGTACCCAGTTGTGCCTTTGAAGTGTTGAGAAGCTTCTAGAGGCATGCCGTTGAAGTGCAAAGGTGCCCTGCTTTCCTGACCCCGGCTCCAGACTTAACTCCAGATGGTATGCAGCCCTTTCTGTGGAGACAGGACACATCCTATTCAAGTGGGGCTGGGCCCAGCTCCTACCTCCCATCCTGCCAGTGATGGCCCATCCATTCACACCTAAGCTCCTCATTGTGTGTGGCTGTCTAGGGGGAATACACAAAGCCCAACTGTCAACTGCATCCGGTCATGTGACCAGAGACAGGTTGCATTCACCCAATGGCATGAAAATGCCAACTTTCTAAAAGTGGCAATTTCAAAATTGTAATTTGAAATCCTACTTCAATATGTTAGGATTTAGAATTACAATTTCAGCGTCACAAAACATGAAACATTGCTTGTGTGCCGGTGCAGAATAATATTCTCTGAAATGGCTTTGCTTACATCTAAATTTCTTCGTAGGCATATTATCAAGTACTTTGAACATTTTGTACAAGGACTAAGTTCACTACACAAAATGCTGTTGTTTGTTATCATCCGCTCAGCGACAGAGCTATCACGAAAGAATCAACAATAGCTGCCTGACTGGGGCTTCGGCATGATTACATGAGTGAAGTTTATTACATAAACAACATCACTCCTTTGTTAAGAGAGTGGAGCATTTCGCTGACACTGCTGAGGTCGCCCCATGCTGGAATTCCAGCACAGTTGATTCCTGTTTACATCTGTGAGGGATGATGCCCAGCTCTCCACCAAGATGGGCTCCCTTATGACACTTACTGACTGGTAACGGAGGAGTTAGATCACCCTACAGGGATTCTGGCAGATTGACCCACCCTAGATACACTAGGATAGGGGTAGCGCTAGGTAGGAGCACAAAATATAATAGACTCATGTGCGAGCATGTAACAGGACAATTGTTGATGTGTTCATTTTCTTTACCATTCTTGTGATACTGATTACTTTGCTTTGTTTCCTTCTATTAATAATCACGGCGCACGTATTTTACACAAGAATCATATTGCTTCAATAAATATTGAAATTCTACAATGTATTTCTTGTGGATCTCTTTGGGTATGCATGAGTTACCCAATAAAAGGGTTCTAGATCTGTTTCCACGATTTCCTTGGGGAGTCAGGGTTGTCATGTTCTATGGTTGCACATTCCACCTATTACCTTACCGGGTTCAGGGGACAGGTGATGACTGTGAGCTAGCAGGACTAAGGGCAACATATCCCAATGGTGTGCATAGAATCAGTATGGCACAGTTTTGAAGTTTATGTTGTTCAACAAACGCACAGTTTTGCTGAGAAAGTATGGACCGTATGACATGGCACCGCCAACGTTCTAGCTTGGGTTCTTATATAATGGATCACCTGAGCAGTTTTCTTTTGTGTACCCAAAGACCCAAATCCTCCTCAGCTCAGTAGGGAACCCCTACTTATTGGCTGTAGGTTGTTCAAGCTTGAACCTTTCAAAGGATAACCCCACAGAGGTACCCTCTCATTATTCCACTTATTCAAATGGCTAACGCAGCACCAGTTAACATACCGGTGTACTGCAGACATATAGTCACACAGATGTCACAACAGCATGGGCTCCCCCTGAGGGGAGGAGAAGTGACCTTCATGGTAGAGGCCCATAAAGCACACAGGACCAGGACAGAGGTATTGTATTCATGTGTTACATTCTCAGCAGTAAATGCACAATCAAGACATTTTCATGCTTACACTGTAGCTGTAGTTCCAAACAACTACACAGCTTAAGAACCACTAGAAATACCATTAACATTTCAAGAACACTAAAATTGGTTTGAAGGCCCCCTACGATATATAAGAAACCATGTTAGACTAGATCCCCTCTGCAATGAGGTAGTGACATGGCCAGTCTTAGCCGGTTGCACACCATACCCAGATATTGCAATCTGACAGCAGTAGAGCTACGCACACTGTACACAGGTCTGGTCAAAATATATAGATGTTTGACACAACATGTGATGCAAACAATGACGATAAATCCCACAAGGGCTGCTCAAGCTGCACAACCACAATTGGCTATGCCTGAAATTAGTCAAGTGACCATCAATGCTGTCATGGGAATGGTTCCCATCAGAGGGGAAGAGATTCTGTTCTAGATTCCACAAAAAACGAATCTGCATGAGGTAGTGTTTCCCCATATGGGACCCCAAAAAAAACATAGCATTCTCACAATATGCTTGCCAATGGGGATGACTTTCCCAGTGGAAGAAATCACCACTTGGGGCACTGTCTTTGCTGCAGTAAATACCAGAACACACTGTACACCCTCATTAGCTGTTTTGCCAGAGGTACCTAAACAGATCCAAAATGAGTACGGGACAGCCCATGCCCTGGATTTGAGGATAAAACTGATGGGCAACTTTGCCGCAGTATCCACAATAATGTTAAGTAATATAAAAGGGGAAGCAGCAGCATTGATTATATATGCCAGCAGCTCAAGTAGGTTGCTCCGGGAGCCCATGAGCGCGAATTACTCAAAATTATAGAGGAAACCTATGCATCAATAGGTAGAGATAATTTGGGAGTCAGTCCTAGCCAACCACAGATTAAGGGTGATCCTGAAAAGGATAACTCGAAGCAGGCACCCGAGTTGTCTAAGAAGAAGTGGACCCAGATTCGCATGGTTGCCTCACATTTCACCAGAGACTGGCTAATCCGCAGCCATGTGACATCTTCTGCTTCAACTGTAAGGCTGCCCTCATTATATATTCTTGTAGCAGTTCTGAGCGAGCAGGCATTCTTGTCTCAAGCACAATCTTTTATGTCCTGATGATGATCCTACATCCTCTCAGTGGATTTAAATGTCATCCACCATAGTACCATGACTCAAATTGTTGATCTAAAAGTGTTTATGTTAGCATAAGTACTTAAAAAATATATGTGGCATAACCATTGTTTTTTCATTATAGTCACATGGAGAAATCTCTAAGCCTAGAAGCTTGTTAACTTCTATTTTTGTTTGTTTTCCCACTCTATTTTAATGTGTTATAGTATAATTTAATAAATGTATGGCTTTTCCATTTTTGGGCACCTAACATAGACCTTATTGTATCTCTATGTATTTATTCCACCCTTATTAGCTGTTTTGCCAGAGGTGCTTAAACAGATCCAAAATGAGCACGGGGCAGCCTCTGCCCTGGATTTGGGGATGAAACTGATGGGCAACTCAAAGCAGGCAGCTGAGTCGTCTAAAAAGCGGGATGATAAGAAAAATAAAGAAAAGACTAAACACGGAGTGGATCTCCTTGACAGGAGTCCTCGAACAAGCACTACAATCTGCACATCCGTGATACAATTAAAATGCCTGATAGGAATCAGGATACTGATGCACGTCCTCCTCATTCCTTTTAGAAGTCATCAAAAAATGCTTAGAGAGAGGAGGATGATCAGTGCGTAGATCATAGGAGTACGTGAAACCGATGATTACTCACAACACTCTTCTGACTACATAATAAAAAAGGAAGACAAAGGAACACAGTCCACACCTCAATTCTACAAGAAGAAGGTAGCTGGCATCAAAGTCAAGCATGCCACGGTTATTGAGGACACTGCTTCTGAACGGGGAGTGGGCTCTGACCATGCTGGACAGCACGGCAGAAGTCACAATAGTTCGCTGGAATTTTATTGAGTGTCTGGCAGCTGTAGCAATGAGTGACTATGTCCCTCATTGTCCAGGTGGAAGCACTGAGTGTCCCTAGTCAATTATATGAATTGCAGCTCCTGATGGAGGGGAACATAGCACATACCATAAATGTTCTCTTTTGAGAGAACTTGCCATTCGGCTATGACATTCTTTTGGTTGAAAAGGATTGGCCTCCAGAGTTTGTTATGGATTGCCCCAAAGGGGGAAAGGTAACTTTACAATTTCACTATTGCAGCAACGCTATTGGTGGCCAGGTCTATACAAGCAGACCAAGGACTTTGTTCTTAAATGTGACGTCTGCCAGCAGATGAAAGTTTCCACCATAGCACGCCCACCACAGACACCTCTATTGATCTCAGACAAGCCTCTGGCTTGTGTCTACTTGGCCCACTGCAGACCATTACACTCAGATGGGTCTTACAAGTACAGCATGGTGGCAGTGGATTCCTGCTCTCGATTCCTATGTGTATGGCCACAGCAATTGGCTGACGCTCGAACTGTTAGAAAGGACTTGCAAGTCTTTATCGGGACATATGCAGTAGCCACATTCCATTCAGACAGGGGTCCGGCATTCACCTCCAGGGCTTGAAGAGATACCATGGGAAAATTGGGTGTGACTGTTCAGTACTACTCCCCTTATCATCCCAAGGGAAATGGAGTAGTGCAAAGGAAGAAATTGGACTTAAAGTGTTTTTCGACAGCAACAGTACTATGTTCAGGTTGCAGTTGGTTTCACCAACTGTATAGGGTCCAGAGAGCCCTAAATATTCTGCCTAGAAAATCCCTGGGTGGTGGGACTCCCTCTGAGATCCTGTTTTGGGTTAAGATGTGGCTTCCTAACCATGACAGTCCCAGTGACGGCAGAAATGCCTTTTGATATCAGTGAACGTTTGGATGTTTTATAGGAGCTGAATGTCTTCAGAGATGCTCAGAGCAACGTCAAACAGAAACGTTCCACCACTGCTGAAGTGAAGGAAGCGCCAGCAACTCCTGGTTGGATTCCATAGATCGGTGATCTGGTCTGGGAGAAAATTGTGGACAAGAAGGAATCGGGCCATCCTGTCCTGTCCTGAATGTTGAAGGTACCAGAACTGTACTTTTACAGCTCCTTGCTGGCAGCAAACACAAGAGATTTGTGTCCATGGATCTCATCAAACGACATCATGTGGCCGATTCTTCATAATAGGCCTCGAGGGCTCCTGGATAGTTACCTATCTCCTCTGACTACCCTAAAGGAGGTGCCATTAGAAGCTTTGACTGATGATGAAGCTTCTTCTCCCCGGCTGGGGACAGCTAGCACTGAAGTATCGCTTCTTCCTGTTACATCAATAAATGCCATACAATCGACATGTATGGAAACACAGATTTAATTCTGCAAACAGACAAGGATGGTGTCTTATGCAACGTATCGCCATTAGAGTCATCTACCAGTTCTACACAACATGCAGGGGTGGTAACAACATCCAGCATTGGAAAGTTGTGCCTCGAGTGGCTAAAACATTCAACATTGTCTGAGGTGAAACAGCACCTGTCACTTTTCTGATGATATGGGTCTACGGGATTTTTTACTAGGTCCTCGAAAGCACGTCAGAAGCGCTTTCTGAATGCGATAAACAATGAAGTGTGGAAAGTTTCACAGCAGGAAGCTGCTGAGAGATTGTGTGAGATTGACAGAGCAAATTTGGAGAGGGCTCCAGCAGTAGTAGACAATAGTGGGACTACCATGGCCTGGGCGGTTAGTGTAGTGACTAGGCACCACACTGTTTATTTGGGGCTTGAGGAGTCAGATGACAATTGATACTGTACTGAATCAGTATCTATCTATGTGCAAGCTGGACAAAGTCAATGTTTGTATTAAACTGTAGTGAAAAAGCAAATAAACATTTTTTTTATCAAAAAATAAATTCCATTGATAAGTAATTTTGTGATTTGCTTATATCCTTTGATGCCATGGATGGTTCTGCATGAAATTTGGAAATCGCTTGACATAATCAGCTAAAGTGTGGCATGAAGCTTTTCGTGCATGTCCGGGCAGGGGGAAAAAAGGTAAAGATAGGTGCTGGAGCTAGCCCTTTTTGCAGGGTCATCCCCAGACTTTTTGCCTTCACTCCCCCTATTTTTTTGCTGAATTTGTTCTTGTTGGCCTCAGAACTCAGTGCACTTTACCACTGCTAACCAGTGCTAAAGTGCTTGTGCTTTCTCCTCCAAACCTGGTAACATTGGATTATCCCCAATTGACATATTTAATTTACTTATAAGTCCATAGTAAAGTGGTAAAACAAGTAGAGGGCCTGCAAATTAAATGCTACTAGTGGGCCTGCAGCACTGGTTGTGCCACCCACTTAAGGAACTCTTTTAACATGTTTCAACCTAGCTATTGTAGAGCCTGTGTGTGCAGTTTTAAACTGGCATTTACGACCGGCAAAATAAACCATTCGCCAGGTTCAAACCTTCCTTTTTAATACATACAAGTCACGTCTTGGGTAGGCCCTGGACAGCACAGAGGGCACGGTGAAATCGGGGGCGGCTGGCATGGCTCGCGGGTGGGGGGCGGGTGCAGGGGCCGCAGGGGTTGCGGGGGTGTCACTGGGAGGAGTGGGGTTGCAGGGGGTTGTCGCGCTGGGGGAGCGGGGGTTTTGATTTTTTTTTTTTTAAACTTACCTCGAGGCCGGGTCCCGTGCCTGCTGTGCTCCTGCTCTCCTGAATCCGCGTCCAGGAACAGGAAGCAGGCAGCCAGGCTCCCTCCTTTAAGCCAATCACAACGCTGCAGTGCCATGCAGTGGGGCCAACATCTTGTGTGCAAGTACTGCATCAACCCCATATTATAGGAGGGGCTGTCGGTACTAATTAACTTTTGGAGTTTGTGCTGCCGCCCACGAACTGAATTGTGACCTGTGGTTTGAAATCAAGCATTGAGGAATTGCCCCTGACCTACCCTGGAACAGAGGAGGATGCTGTGAGTGCATCAACCTCACTGGGACCAGATCAGCCGTGCAGATTCAAACACCTCACCCTACCCCGGTGGAGAGTGCTGAACTTACCTTGGAGGAGAAAGCACTGGAGTACCTCCGATCACAGCTGAGGCTGGCTGCACAAGCTCACAGAGAGCCTGCGCCTGCCACATGCAGCCCGACTCTGCTGAGCAGGACTGGAACATTGCGAGTGCTTGTGGTTGGGGCACCTGCTGGTACTCTAAATGCTTCCTTCCTGCCAGACAGGTAAGACTTGATACAGGCCTTCAGGGCCCCGGGAAACCCACTGCTATGGCAGTGCAGAAGGGGTACTTGGCCTGCTTGCTCAGAATCCACGCTAAGTCGGGCCCTGGGACATCAGGAGTAAAAGGCCTCAAACCACATAGATTAGACCCAGTAGCCCTGTGTGTGCCATGGCCTTCTGAAAGGGGTTCTGGGAGTATGAAAGTAAGACTTTACTTCAAAAGTGTTTTTTTTAATCAGTTCAGTAGATTTTGAAATATAAGTGTTCAAAAAGTTACCTGGCAGGCTTGAAAGGGTAAACACTTTTGTATATCCCTGGTGATTTAAACTGCGATCTAGTGATTACAATCACATTTGATTTTTTTGACAAATGTAATTGGCTGAAGAGGGATTTTGCTGAATTTTTCTTCTGCCATCTAGAAACTCGTGAATTGGACCCAATTTGCAGCTTTTGAACTCTGGAAAAAAATTCAAAAGCAATGGGTTGGTGGAGGACTCAAAGGCGCGGAAATTTCAGCTACCACACCAGGGAAACGATCACAGCAAATAGTGTGCGCATCATGAGTCAAAATTTTATTGCGATCAGATAAGCCGCTGATCCAGCGGCCTACTAGCAACAGATACTCCACTAGCATATACTCACTTGGGCCCATACATCTCGCTTCTGCTCTGCGCTAAGTAAACCACTGGAACTTTTAGTTTATAGTGTTTCTCATACCTCAAGATCTAGTTATTGCTTCTTTAACTAAACCCTCCGCTGATCAAACAGTTCTTTCCTCTGGTCAATGGACCAGTTAGGTGGAACTAGTTGATGGCGATAATTGACATAACTTATTATACATTTCTTAATAAGAATAAAATAATGACAGACTCAGTAAGTTTTTAAATCTTTATCTAAATTAGGGGTTTTGAACCATCTTAAAAGCGTTTCAGTACAAACACCCTCATTCACGGGAGTGCCAATTCAAAAATATTTCAGATAACATTTATCAATTCAGATCCACACAATAACTATGCTCAGAAAGAAGAGGATAGAGACAGAAGAGCATTTATCAAACGATGAATTTCATAATTACCAAAGTATGGTGTGAAGACCAACCCCCTGGCCAAAGGGCTGGTAAGGGCCTCCCAAGACAGATCAGGAGACAAAGACTTCAGGACAGGAATCAGGACAGGATACTTCACCTCTCTAGATACCGACGACTACGTCGCACCCCTCTCTGACACTCTCTTCCTCCTCGTGGTTCTTCCGCAATATTTCTTTCTAACCCACCCAATTCAAGTAGATGGTTCTGCATTCAGTTTCTTTATCAGCATTTCAGAGGATCAGCACCTCCCCAGCACACCCTGTTCTCAGGCTTCTTCAACGCGCTCTAAAGCTTCTTCGTAACTTCCCCAAAACTCACTTGCTCTTCTAACTAAACTACCTCAATTATACCTTTCCATAAGCATGTACCACCCATTAATGTTTCATTTTTCACAGAATACTAACTTCTGATTGGACAGGCGAAGGGGGGATGATCATCACACCATGCTTATACTTTATTTATTCCCCTACACCATTGTTTCCAAACTCCTCCCCTCAAACTTTTATTCCGCCCTTCCTTTCCCATACATCTTTAAACTTTATTAATACAATTGTATCAGTTTTCTTGAATAAGTTCCTTCATATGAACCCTTCACCCTCATGTTCCCAGGGCACATCTCCGCCGACCTTGGACGCGTGACAAATCCTTAGTCATCCTCCAAACTTCCATACCAGGGCGCATGCGTCGCGCCTCGTCAGTCTGCTCGACTCAGACAACTTTAACAGGCCCAAAGACGCGCTAATAATAAAGTAAAAAGGCGAAATGTTATTCTCAAAAATAAATGATTTCACTGTATACCACCAACCTGTACTCTGGCCCATACCATTTATTATTTCTCTTTCTGCATTTGCGTTAGTTATAAACTCATTTTCTAATTTCAGCAAAGCAGGTGCCATGCATGTGAGCTTTCAAGCGGCCATTTTATAGCTCTTTGCGCAAGCGCCAGAATTTCCCTCCAAGCGTCAGCACGTCATACTACATAGATGCAGTAGACGCATGTGCAGTAAAGATCCCGTGTTAAAATGTGTTCTAGTCCTACGTCCGTGTTAATTGCAGTTAGTAAACACATAGGCAAGCTTCATTCTTTTCCCGTGTGTAATGAAAATGCGTATTATTAATCACAAAACGCGTTGTTAGTAATTCGCTAGTAAGTTAAATCGAGAGGATTGCTTCCGAGCAAGTCTCGTGTCCGAGTCCTTGCTCCATCAATCCCCTCTCTGATGGCATATTAAGCCATCACAAAATTTCCCATCCATCCCAGATACCAACTTTAATACTTCTCAGTTTTCTCCATTTGTCCTCCCAACTTTTCATCAACTATCTCATTTCCTTCTAAATCTCGCATCTTCTTATATAACCTGCCTTTCATTTCTTCCAAGCGTATCTCCTCATACTTTCTCTTGCGTGTCTGTCCCTTTCCTTTTCTGTTCAAGTGTACCTTTCCTTTCGTACCTTCTCTACAACATCTATATGTAATCATTATTAACATCACCATTGTTATTATCATCACTAATGGTATTATTATTTGACCTAGAAAACTTTTTCCAAACCCAACAAACCATTTCCCTATTGATGTTATACTTTTTGTTAGTCTTCCCCACACACTGTCAACCTCCAGTTGGGTCAAATCTTTATGCATTCTCGTAATATTTTCAATATATCCTTTAATTTCTCTACTCTTGTCCGGAATATAAGTGCAGCAATGTTGAACTTTCAACATGCCACAAACTCCACCTTCTTTTGCTAACAATATATCAAGAGCAAAACGGTTCTGTAAAACCATCGATCTAATTGCAACCATTTCTGTGTTAATCATTCAAAATCCTCCTGCAGTATCTGTAGAAAGACGATCAACTATGGTTGATAACTTACAAATTTTCTGTGAATTTAGGATGACTCCAACTGAGGGTATCAGTGCACTAAAAATATCTCCTACAATTTCAGAAAAACTAGCCCTTCTTCTTCGTGTTAATCCATTAGAATTTCCATTGGTCCACTGATTTTGTCTACATGATACATTTTTGGAAAAACTATTCCAAAATAACAGCTTCCGTACCATCTTGCAGGTAACCTGTAATAGGCATTGCTCCCACAAACATAATACACTCCTGGAAACACAGGATCAGTTCCCCCTTTTAGTCCCCATCCTCCTAATATTAGGAAGTTATGTTCACATTCACTGGAACCAATGTAATTATTGTTATAGTCTGTCTTTAATCTATGGAGGCAGAATTTTCCCCTTTTCACAAAGTCCAGGGACATCGCAGCATGAGCCTTGCCACTTGCATAGATTCCCTCCTTCCCAACCCATGGAGGTACATGGGTTTTCTGTGTAGTTGCCTTCCTCATTAAATCCTGTCTCCTTTCTTCTACTAAATCTAAAAAATCTTTTTCTTCTTTTCTTAAGGTACATGTTAGATGCCTGAACTAAATTTATTGAACTCATTGTTATGAAAAATTCACCCATAAATTGTGCCTTTTTACTAATAGCTACTGGATTCATATTCTTTCTAATAGGAAGTTCAGAAAATATTACATCTAAGTTAGAATAAAAATACTGCAATCTTCCTGTAGTGTAAAATAAACTTGACAAAATACTACATGACACACCATACGTTAAAGGTATATG
Organism: Calotriton arnoldi; assembly: GCA_963921515.1. Classification (NCBI taxonomy): domain Eukaryota; kingdom Metazoa; phylum Chordata; class Amphibia; order Caudata; family Salamandridae; genus Calotriton; species Calotriton arnoldi. Next base: position 14,041 of record CAWUFW010021734.1, on the reverse strand, counting down.
GTGATACGTCATCCCTTCTGATACTGAAGAAGGCATTTTCATATATACATAACAGTTGTTAATTTGCATAGTGCTAACATACTGAAATAATAATTTTATAAACACATTAGAGGACGTATTATAGTCTGACTCATTGTGATAGTTGAATCACTGACAAAATATCGAAGGTCAAAAAATCGACCTACAAAAATATCGCAACAAAAATATCGATGTCAAGAATATCGACATCCTATCTACAACATGGTAACTACAAAAATATCGAAAAAAAATATCGATGTCAAAAATATCGTTATCAAAAATATCGTTTTTTTTTGTTAAAAATAATATGTAAAATAAACTAAATAATACTTATAATTTAAATAAACATAGTTAAAAATATTTGATAATATTTAAAATTAATAAGTAACATATATAATTAAATAAAACATTAATTAACCATATACATATAATATATAATATATATACTTACTTAATAATAAGTTTGAATAATTATTTTAATAAATTATAAATTATTAAAAAATATTATAAATTACAAATACATCTATACACATAAAACAATAACATAAATACAAATTAAATAATTATGTATAACACATTAAAAAAGTTAAATTTACTTTTAATATTTTTAAAATTAATTATATACTATATTAACTAAAATAATACAAAAAATATTAAGTAGCGTAGGGAATAAAATTACTATTACAACTCCCAAAAAAACAACAGTAAGAAAAATGTTGGATAGCGTAGGGATAAAAATTACTATTCCCACTCCAGTGAGTGCAACAGTAGAGAAAGTGTTGGATAGCGTAGGGGTAAAAATTACTATTCCCACTCCAGAGAGTGCAACAGTAGGGAAAGTGTTGGATAACGTAGGGGTAAAAATTACTATTCCCACTTCAGAGAGTGCAACAGTAGGGAAAGTGTTGGATAGCGTAGGGTTAAAAATTACTATTCCAACTCCAGAGAGTGCAACAGTAGGGAAAGTGTTGGATAGCGTAGGGGTAAAAATTACTATTCCCACTCCAGGGAGTGCAACAGTAGGGAAAGTGTTGGATAGCGTAGGGGTAAAATTACTATTCCCACTGCAGAGAGTGCAACAGTAGGGAAAGTGTTGGATAGCGCAGGGGTAAAAATTACTATTCCCACTCCAGAGAGTGCAACAGTAGGGAAAGTGTTGGATAGCGTAGGGGTAAAAATTACTATTCCCACTCCAGGAAGTGCAACAGTAGGGAAAGTGTTGGATAGCGTAGGGGTAAAAATTACTATTCCCACTCCAGAGAGTGCAACAGTAGGGAAAGTGTTGGATAGCGTAGAAGTGACAAATAACATACTTATAAATAAATTAATTTTTTAAATAATTAATGAATTATTAAATAACTAAACTATTTACCAATACCAATAAATATTTATTAAAAACATAATTACCAATAGAAAATTTATTAACAATAAATTAATAATAAATACCAATAAATAATAATTAATAAATATTAATTAAATTTATCAATAAATAATATTTAATAATATTTAATTACCAATTAATGATAAAACAACAATAAATTATTTTTTAGAACAAAACATTTGTAATTTAAAAAATTACCTATTAATAATTAATATCCAATAAATTAATTATCAATACCCAAAAATAAATTTAATAATTACTTAATTAGATTTCAATTACTTCCAAAAGTATTCCCCTATAAACGCACAACACACTCCAATGATAAAATACACTTAACATAATGATCAATTAATCAATTAATAAAAATTAATAACTAATTAATAATAATTAATTACCAATTAATAATTGATTACCAATTATCAATTAATTAACAATAATATAATTATCAATACCAATTAATTAAAATAAATTATAAATTAATTGCATTTAAATTACATAATGATTAATTAATCAATTACTAAAAATTAATCACCAATTAATTAAAATTAATTACCAATTATTAATTAATTAACAATTATATAATTATCAATAACAATTAATTAAAATAAATTATAACTTAATTACATTTAAATTACATGATAATCAATTAATCAATTAATAAAAATTAATAACCAATTAATAAAAATTAATTACCAATTATTAATTAATTAACAATAATATATTTATCAATACCAATTAATTCAAATAAATTATAACTTAATTACAATTAAATTACTTCCCACCCTATTCCCCTATAAACCCACAACCCGCTACAGAACTTAAACGCAAAAAATTAATTAAAATTAATTTATAATTCCTAAAAATTAATAAATAATTTAGTATAATTAAATTACTTCCCACCCTATTCCCCTATAAACCCACAACCCGCTACAGTACCAAAAAAAAAAAAATAACAATAAAATAAATTTATTAACATGTAAAAATTGTATACATATATTTTTAAACAATTAGAACACTTAACAAAAACACATATAACACATACATATTAAAAACATAACAAAATACATAACAATAATACAAATATCGATATTAGTAACATCGATATTAGTAACATCGATATATTTGATTTCGATATTACTAACTTCGATATTATTAACATCGATATTAAGTAATTCGATATTACTTACCTTAAGGTCGATATTCTGTCCATCGATATTCTGTCCCATCGATATTCTGTCCCTTCGATATTTTAACTTCGATATAATTGTATATCGATATTTAATTTTCGATATTTTGACTGCCCACCGTGATAGTTTGCTTCATCTTCCATTCCTATTTCTAATCTAGTTTCTCTTAATCTATCTACCTTAACATTAGTATCTGTATTATTTTCGTTATTTGTTTTCATTATCAAAGGTACCCCTACTGTTAGGAATAGCCATCCTAATACTGCTAATAAAATACTACAAAAACAAAATCTAAGGGGCCCATTACGATGGCGGGCGGAAGCACAACCGCCGTGCTGGCGGATGCAAAAACCACCAGTTACCGCCGGCACGCAGCAGTCCACACGCCCGCCCAATTACGATGCGAAAAGCAGGCCAAACACCGCCGGCAAGCCAGCAACACCGTCCGCCATCAAAGTGCGCCCGTACACGTAGCGGCGCAGCCTAACTGACACACACCGCCCGACGAAACACGTCCCGCCCGGCGCATAAATTACGATGCCGCAAACAAACGGCTCCCACGGCTAAGAGACACCGCACGTGAAAGAGAGGCGGAAACACGGACGCAGAGCACGGACAACGAAGAAGCGGCACCCCGGGCATGAATCCAGCACTGCAGGCCCTTCCCATGCTTCTGCTGATGCACCACCAAGGACGCAACGTACCGCGGAGACGCAGGTAGGCACACACACAACAAGTGCACGCAAACAGCGCACACAGCGCAAGGGCGGAAAAAGCGGACAACCCCCACCAGCGCGTGTACACTACACATCCACCATTGCATCCACATATGACACACAGGCCAAATCCTAACATCGCGGAACACATGTGTACACACCACCTGGGACTAGGAACCAACCACCCCGTCACGGCCCCAAAGCGCCGATGACGCCGCCACACATGCGCACAATGCAGAGGCCAACCGCAGCGCCATGCATGCGTCGCACACAGACACAGGGACACAACCAAGCAGCACACACATCAGCCCCACCCCGAACGCACATGACACGTGACAGGCCTGCCACAGACATGTCCCCAACGCCCAATTCACGGACAACACCCAACGCCACACAACCGACGCACACATGTCAGTGAAGACACGCAACTGCAGGACACACCCCAGTGTAACAAACATGGCGTAGCACACAGCGGCGGCAACACCAACTAGGAGAAGCAGGGCCCCTTCGGGAAGAGGAACGCCAGTACCACACTGAAAAACCCATACCACCCTGCACATATGAACAAGACATATGAAACGGAACACCAAAGAGCCCGGGGACCGACAACAGGTGGCCCAAGAATAACATCCACACACAAGGCCCAACGCAGAGCGGAAAGGCAGCCTGCCGCCCACACAAGGGAGAGCAGACAGCACTGAATGACCTTCCATTCCAACTCCGAAACCACAGCCCTACGACAGAAGCCGGTGAATACAGCCATTGTCCAAGAATAGACCAACACAGGCATGCCGAGGAGACCGACCACAGGGCAGATAGCGCATATCACAGAAGCACACAACGGACGGGGAAGAAAGAAGAAAACACTCCCCCATGTCGGCCACATGCAAGTTAATTGGAAGGAGTCACACAGCACTGACCTTGAACTGTCTGAGAAGCATGTGGGAAGAGGGCCCGTGTCCTCCAAACAAGCCAACAGAACACAAGTCCTGTCTCCCTACGACTACACAGAGCTCACAGCAACCCCGGAGCGTGCACATTGCAGACTGCACACACAGCCGGAGCACGCCATCTCAACGAACCGCTGCGAAATGGCAACCGCAACACACCTACCCAACTACGCCGAACAGCTCAAGCTGTACAAAACCAACACGATACATACATTGGGATGCGATCTCCTGTCCCTGCTGAACGTAAGTTACCGACTGACTTACCGCATCACATTGTTCAGCTGCGTCATGCCCGTCTTCTACTGTCGGAGGTGTCCCTACCAGCATCCCGTCGAGATATGCCTCTCCAACCCGGCATGTCTGAAGGCGGACCTGCTACCACTACTCCTCCCTCTGGACGCACACGACAGGGCCTGCTCTGCCTATGGGGGCATGGCGTATGTGGCCAGCATCGCACCCGCACTGAAATGGGACCACTGTGCCTCCACACGACGGATCATCGAGAACAGCTACATCGAATGTCACCCAGCATGCCCCATCATGGTCCTCCAAGGGACAACTTACGAACAACACCTTGAGAGCCACCATCCGCTTCATTGGCTGGCAAACATGTACACCACCAATGACATGGAAGCCCTGCTGGACGGCATCGCATACCTGACAACCTGTAAATACGTCGGACCACAACGCAGGTTCCCGAGTGACCTATGAAGTCCAACCCCGCACCCATGCTCAGCTTCCGCACGGACTGGCCAGTCACCACCACAACAGCCATACCAAACGACCGGCAACTGTAACCACACCATCAACGACATCGCCATGACATCGGATATGACCGGGACATGCACACTGTTCCCCATCACATCCAGGAACACCGCATGCATCGTGGGAGGCAGTGGCATGGGCTCTGTGTATCGCACCCACATGGACGGAACTGCACGAACAACCAGGACACGACATGGATCCAGCGCACATGGACACACACACCGCTCAGTGGACATGAATAGGTCGCCTGGAGTCTGTGGGTGCTGCACCCCTCCCACCCCCGCCCGGGAATCCCATACCAGGACCTTTGCATGGACGACAAGTGCATACAACAACAACACGACCCCAGTGACTGTGACATGTCCAGTAACCACCACAGTGCAACAACAAGTGGCACGCCGCTGCATGCACGCAAGCACATGCCCTGATGTCATCTCACATGCACGCGTGCATGAGGAACAACCGCAGCAAACCTGTCACATGGAACTGAGATGGACTGTGCCCATGATGCCGAGCGGTCTGGTAGGCTACATGTATACCGTCTGTGTCAAAGTCCGCAGCTCCGCAGCTATACGTAAATGTACATTAGCACAGCCTTGGCCAAGCAGATGTCACTCTGAAGCCCACATCCCACATGCAACAGCTAATCACATGTAACCCTACACCCTATCCCATTTGTAATCATGCTCAGTATATCCTCAACATGTATTCCGCTGCCAGTAGTGTCCACTATACTGCATCACAGAGGACAGAAGACTCAATATAATGTTTGAAACCAAAACTGTCTCCGCTGACTCATTTCACAAGTACGAATGAGAGAGGATGAGAGTATGTGAAGTACACGGCAGTCGTGACATGACCATGTAGTCCACTGGTATTGGATGTCAACGCAAATGAGTAGCACTACTGTGGAAGACACACATGTGTCGTGTGAAGTCGTATGGACGCAGTGCTCAGGTGGGTGGGTGCGACGGGTAGATGCGCACATGCCAAGTTGGAGCACGCCGTGTTGGGAGGGGTCATGAACAGTACACCACCGCTTCCCTGGGCATTGTGAGAGGACACCTGTCGGGGGAGTGAACACGTGTGTGCACAGCAGCCGGGCACACGTACAAAGCGGTACCAGGCGCACCTCAGCCCACCCTCTGTGGACAAGCTGGATCCTGTTGTGCGCCCGCCATGCCCCTTGACAAGGCACACACAGCCCCAGTCGACCAGGTGTAACCCCAACATAGTCAATCCGCACAGGCGATACAGGGCACGGGATGGCAGTGGAGCATGGTGTGTGAGAGGTCTCCTCGCGCTCCTCCTGGTCATATCACGCAGGCAATAGAACCTCAACGTCTAGCATGGCACAAGTCAGATGGAAGTGTAGGGGGACGCACCACAGCACGAGCAGCACTGACGTCACGGGAGGTGGCTCGCACCATCCCATCCATTGCCCATCATACCAACCACGCCACATGCCATTGCGACTAAGTGCAAGCGCGTGCGCCACCACCCCCGAGCCCTCCCCAGAGAGGCCAAAGAGTGAATGTGTGGGCCATCAGCCACAGACGGACGCGGCCTGGCCGCAAGGGCAGCCACAGCCACTGGGTGTCGCAGGTGGCGGATCCGGAAGGCGAAGACTGTGATGCATAGTCCATGCAGGCCGGGTCTCCATTTGGGGCACCACGCAGGTGGACGGCGTCCCGCCACACATCATACCCTGAGACAGCCCACTCGTGCAACTGGACCCACACATACACTCCTTGCCCTCTCTGGTGCGAGCTTGGGGCTGCCTGTGCAAGCGCTAGCCTCGCAGGTGAGCATGCATATTGGGGGGCGAGGGGAGGACATGAGGGCTGGGGCGAAGATGACTGTATCACTGTCAGTTAGTACAAGGGATGACCCAGATGTGGAAAGGAAGAGACGTGTCCCGTGTGTACTGCAACTAGTCGCCAATCCAACTACCCCCCATGTCCGGAATGTAAGCCCGCACCTAGGCCCGCCCATCCGCCACATCGAACATACCACCAGCACGACAACCTTCCCATTCGAAACACTGACTGGGGGTGGCGACCAGTGAACAATCATGTGTAGCCTACCCACGCGTACATGTGGGCCCTCCATGATCCATGTCACCTGCGGCAAAGACATGACATGCGCAATGAGGGAAGTGAGGAGAGCTGTCCACCCCACGCGCAGAAGGTGCATCAGCTCCACAGACCCAGCAGCGAGTCCAGCAGGGGTCACATGTGCAGGGGCAGCTGTGCCTGGTGTGAAGGCACATGCATATAGACAGCACATCGACCAATGTGTAGTCTGCTCACATCCACAGTCCATCATCATGCGGACATAGGAATTGAACACAGGGCAACACATCTTAGTTGGTGCACCCACCGTGACCAACAATGCGCAATCATCGACGTACCCGCCCTGTGCATGGCCCCCCACCCAACGGAGGCACATCCAGTGCCACCATCCCACACACACAAGCCTTCCACGGAACATGCTGTGTCCAATGGTCAGTACAGAGTCAGCGCCCATCTGGTGGATCCTGAACAGGAGACACATGCACACACATGCCAGCTCCCACTATGTACGTCTGCCACCTGGCACGTGCAATGTAACCTCTCACCTGTGACGTGTGACTGCAAGCACACAGCCGTCTTGGCATGGGGCTGTCAATGTGGACACCAGTCAATGTTTCGGGAGCTGTGATCCGTACAGTGCTGTACATAGGGTGCAGTGCTGACACCTACTACTGTCTCATATCCCCTCGTGCCACAGGTCCCACTTGTATTGGCCGCTCAGCCCGTGCCCACATCATCGTCGTCGTGTGCCATACTCATCCAGCCTCGGAAGCAGTTCCATGCTCAGCAGACACTCATGTTGCCGTGGCGTTGCCGCTTGACGAATATGCAGTCAGTCCCCATCAGCACGCCCCGCAAGTCATTGGGGCCTAGATCCCCATGTGCATGCACATGGCAGTGGTATGTCTCACTTGCCATTGCCATTGTTGGGAGACCTGTGTAAGTGTATTGTGGCCGTGCCGTCCCAGCTTGACAGCTGGGCTGTGGCTCATGTGCTTGCTCAGTCATGTCAGTGATGTGTATGCGAAATTGCTATGTGCCGTGTTGCTTTGACATGTGTCCTCTGCCATTTAACCCAGGCGGAGACCGAACATTGACCGCCCATACCAATTGCTGGCGGACATGGACGATACAGAGGTAATCAGGAAGTTTCGGCTGGACAGGCCAACCCTGCATCGACTGTGTGCCATGTTAGAGCCCCATCTCCGTCCCCGCAGGGTGTATCCGACTGCTGTCACCCCCACGGCTAAGGTGATGGCCGCCATGCATTTCTTCGCCACTGGGTCATTCCAGCACACAGTGGGCAGTGGAGGAGGGATGTCCCAGCCCATGTTCAGCAAGGTGCTGAGGGATGTACTGGCAGCCATGATGCTGTGCCGAAACAGGTACATCAGATTCCCCAGGGCTCGTGAATTGGCGGCAGTGAAGGGTGCATTCTATGCCCTTGGCAGAATCCCACACGTCGTGGGAGCCATTGACTGCACACATGTTGGCCTTGTTCCACCACAGGCCACTGAGCACCTGTACCGCAACAGGAAGCACACGCACTCCCTGAATGTGCAAGTGGTGTGCCTTGCGGACATGGTGATCACCCACGTGTGTGCCAAGTTTCCAGGCTCGGCACATGACGCACACATAATGCGCAACAGCATCTTGCCACGATTGATGGCCAATCTGCAACAGGATCATGGCTGTATTGTCGGTGAGTATGTGGAGTGGTGTAGCGTGCTGGTTGTGCGATGCTGTCCCCTGTCCAGTTGGAATAGCAACGGTTCTCTGTGTCCCTCACACCCAGGTGACTCTGCGTATCCGAATGGGGCATGGCTGCTCAGTCCATTGAGGAATCCTCGCACCCCAGCAGACGATCGATACAATGAGGCACATGGGAGGACCAGACGTGTGGTCGAGCGTACCTTTGGCCTCCTCAAGTCCAGGTTCAGGTGCCTGGACCGCACCGGGAGTGCACTGGCGTACTCCCCACAGAAGGTGTGCCAGATAGTGGTGGCGTGCTGCATGCTGCACAATCTGGCCATTCGGAAGCAGATCCCCCTCATTGTGGATGACGGAGATCAACCAGGGCCCCAGCCCGCAGACCAGGACAGCTCGAGTGAGGTGGACAGCGGAGAGGAGGAAGCTGGGAATGTGCGCCAGCAGCTCATCGCCCGCTACTTCACTTGACGGTGAGTGTCCATGTACGACGGATGATGTGTCTGTATCTGTGCAGGTGTGTGTGTGCTGTGTCAGGGTGGCCGTATGTTCACTGCGTGCAGTGTGTCAACGCTCCATGGCCAGGGTAGTATGCCACTGTTGGTGGCTGTGGCATTGTGCCCTATTGCTCTGTGCGATGTGTGTACATTGCTTGTAGTTGTTGACATGTACTGTGTGATGGGTGTGTGACACACTCATTGAATGTGCTCCTGTTCTGTCTCCCACCCCTAGGTCCCTACAGGTCCCTCCGGATTCCATTGCCATGCCACGCATCAGGTGCCTTTCCGCCCAAGGTGGCCGTTGTATTCCGTACAAATAAAACACAGGGCACAAACAGCAGTTAGTGAAAAAGGTGCATTTATTCCAAACTGTGACATGTGATTGTGTGTAAGGTGATGACAAAAGTGGTGCGTGCAGTGACAATGAGCTGTCGGTCATGGCTGCGTGAAGCTCAGGGTGTACCCACTGGTTCTATGTCCATAGTCCAACACACACATGCCATCCAGCTGGCTGTGTGGAGTGGGATCGTAGAGCAAGTCAATGCAGTGGCTGGTCAAGGAAGGCTGGCGGAAGGCTGGCTGGCTGCCTCACTTGCGACTGGAGCGTGCGAAGTCCTCCCGGGAGATCTGTTTCCTCTTCGGACGGCCCCTTCCACGTTTGGGAGGGGGTGTGTGTTGGCGACCTGCTGGTGGTGGGTGAGGTGTGCTCACTGGCTGTGGACGCAGGGGAAGTGGACACTGCTGCCCGACCCTGCGCCCTAGCAGGTGGTGGCGGAGGTGGTGTTGCTGGCCTTGCCTGTGACCCCACCGCCACCACCAGCTGGCCCATGAGGTCCACGAGTTGGTCCATACGGGACACGAATTGGCCCATATGGGCGTCCATGGACCTCAGCACCCCCAGCACCTCCCGCGTGTCTGTAGCAGACCTGGCCCATTGTCCTTGGGCCTCTTCATAGGCCCCAAGGACTCTGGCCATTTGAGGCAGGGCATGGCTCCCAGGGAGGCTGGCGTTTCCCTGACCCTGCTCCTCCTACCAGTCCTGCTGCCACCGGCCTGCCCACTAGCCACATTGCACACCACGGTCCTCGCTGTGGCTCCCAGGGTGGATCCAGTCGGCCGGGCCACCACCTGCGCTGGGGCTGGTGCCAGCGAAGACGTGGTGGTGGTGGTGGCGGTGGTGGTCGGTGCGGCGATGGTGGCGGTTGCGGCAGTGGTAGTGGCCGCAATGACCGTGGGTGTGGCCGCAACGACAGTGGCAGCAGGGGGCTGGGACTGTTCAGCATCCCTGGATGATGGGTTGGTGGGTAGGAGGGGTCCTGGGGAGCGGCTGGGCCCTGCCACGCCAGATGGGCCAGCTTGGTGGTCCGTGTCCGAAGAGGAGGACAGATCCTCCAGATCCGTGTGTCCTCGTTGGGGGCTTGTGGGCTGGCTGTGCTGGCTGCTGTCTCCATCCCCAGCATCCGGCAGTTCGTCACCTGTGGAGAGAATGAGATTTGTTATTGTGTTGCACCTGGCGAAGTATGTATTTGTCGTCTGACATTGGCAGTTCGTGCAATCTCGTACATGGGTTTCCCGGAGGCGAGTGTGTGGCTGTGGCATCTGTAGTTGTGTGTGCTAGGCAATGGGACTGTGTGCTGTGCACATGTGGCATGGGACGGATTGGCCATGCCGATGGGTGTGTTGCTGTGCCCCTACTCATTGTGACTCTGGTGTATGCGGGCTCCTGGCCCATCCTGGGTCTGGTTTGTACTTTGCTTTTGGGGTTCATATGGAACGCTTAGGAACGCATATGGCAACATGGGGGCCATGCCCCAGATTCGCATTTGGGAGGGGATATGCTTTTGGGGTTCAAATGGAACGCTTAGGAACGCATATGGCAACATGGGGGCCATGCCCCAGATTCGCATTTGGGAGGGGATATGCTTTTGGGGTTCAAATGGAACGCTTAGGAACGCATATGGCAACATGGAGGCCATGCCCCAGATTCGCATTTGGGAGGGGATATGCTTTTGGGGTTCAAATGGAACGCTTAGGAACGCATATGGCAACATGGGGGCCATGCCCCAGATTCGCATTTGGGAGGGGATATGCTTTTGGGGTACATGCTGTGAGCCATGGGTGCCGAACGTGACATGTGTTGTGGCAGCATGACAGTGCATGGTCTGAGGTGTGTGCATGCCTGACATGCCCTGCATATTTGCTGTCTGTTGTGATTACTGGACATGGCATTGGACGCATCGTTATGAGTGAGTGATAGTTGTGTGCCAGCCAACGTATTGCAGTTGTCCCATCTCCTTGGTGTGCGTGCTGCCCTGTGCCATGTGCATCACTGCAGTGCTCGGGGGAGTGTGGCCCATGTTGTGTGTTGTTGCTCACAGTGTGTCGTGCGCTTAATTGACTTCTGGCACATGGTTGGTCATGGGCATGTGTCTTAGCGTGACTGCTGTATGTGTGGCAGCTGTGCGGATGACATGCCTTTCATGAGACTGGGGCTGACGGATGGGATGGATGGTATGTTGTATGTGCATGGTGTGTCTGTGAGTTTGATGGGTTCAGTGGTGTTCGTGTGCATTTATGTTGTTCCGCTCTGTTGCGTCTAGTGTTGTTTGTCTTACATAGGCGTAGTTGTGGGGTGTGTGGTTGACAGGCAGTAGGGGCTACATGGACAGGACTTCAATGGTGTTTCGGTTGTGTGTGATGAGTTGCACAGTGGCTGCCGTGTGGGACTATATTCAGTGTGGCTTGTGCATGCAGACGTGGCTCCTTGGGTGTTGCTATGTCTGTGATGGGTCATGTGGGGTGTGAGTCTGTTGTTCATGTCCGTGTGCACATTGTTCACTTGTTCGTGACGGTGGGCGGTGCTGCGTGTTCGTCTGCTACGTGACATGTCCCATGTGTTGGTCGTGTTATGGTCCTCATGCCTCCAGTAATCCAGCCCTGTCCAGTTTCCCACCTGCAAGTTGTTCGTGCGTGCACTGTACTGGATGCCACATGGCTCTAAGCGGGGGTGCTCCATGTTGCAGGTCTGTGGGGGTGAGGGGGTGTTGTGGGTCGTGGGGGTGGCTGGACACCCACTGACACCGATTGCTGTGGACCGTGATGTCTGCCTTTCGGCTGTCGTTGTGCACTGCGGTGGCTGACACGTGGCTGTGGGGTGTGGGGGATGCTCCTCCTTGCTGTGCTGTGGGACTGGGGCCTGGTGTGTGTTGTACTTGGGCTGTCCACCGTCCCACCCACTGCACTTTGTGTTCCTGCCACTTACCTGTTACTTGTCGGTTAGTGCAGCTGTGGCGGACACATGGGTGTGGTGGGTGCTCGTTGTGGCGCTTCTGGCATATTTGGGGACCTGTTGGTGGTTACGTGGCTGGCTTAGTGTACACATGTCCCCACGCATCTTACAGTTGTTCGGTTTGGGCTGTGTGTGGTAGTGTCTGTTGCATGTGTGTGTGATGTGTTGTGTATTGTGTGCTGGACATGGGGGTGTTTGTCCCTGGGAGCTGTGGCATGGTAGTTGCGCATGTGAGTACATAGCGGTGTGCTGGTATACATTAGTTTGTACTTACCAGCCTCCACTCCCCCTGCTAATCCGGCGAGGATCTCCGGATGGATTACGACTCGCACCTTCTCCTCCCACGCTTTGAAGGTCTTAAAGAGCGCGGGATTCCCTCCGCCAGTGACGGCAGCCAGCTCTCTGTTTTTGCCCTCCTTCTTCTTGACCAGGCTCTTGACGTCATTCCAACGTTTGTTAATCTCGACTCTGTTCCTGGGCAGGGTCCCGACTGCATTGACCTGGTCTACGATCCGGTTCCACATTCTGTTTCTGGTGGCTAGTGGTGTGTGCTGGACCATGTTCCCATAGATTTGTGGGTACACCTTGATGATCTCGTCGACCATGACCGTCAGCTCCATGGGCGTGAACTTGGGCATCCTTTGTGGTGCCATGGTGTTTGTGGTGCTGGTGCGGTGTGTGTTGTGTAATGTGCAGGGGGTTTGTGGTGCCGGGGTGTGGTGGTGGTGGTGGTGGTGGTGGTGGTGGTGTTTGGTGGTGGTGGTGGTGGTGGTGGTGGTAGTGATGTGTGCGTTTCTGTGGTGTGCTGCTGTCCTTGCTGTGTCACTGTGTCCTCTCCTCTCCTCTCTGGTTTGCAATGTAGCAAGGGGTTGTGGTCTGTGGGAGTGCTGCTTTTGTACTCACCTATGTGGGTGTGTCCTCATGGTCTGTTGTTTTCAGGTGTGTTGTGTCTGGGGTTCTGGCCTTTGTATTTTTTGTTTGTCCGGGGGGTGTTTTCGGGATGTGTACTGTGCTTGTGTATTTGTGCGTGCCTTGCTGTGTGGACTTGTTGGCCATGTTGTGTGCTATTGGTTTTGTGTGCGGATGGTTTCTGTGCAGGTACGTTGGCGCCATGGCTTCTGCCGTGTCGATTCTCATCGCGTTGTTTGCGCTGGCGGGCGGTATATTTGTGGTTTTCCGCGCTCATGGCGGTGCGATCGTAATTTCACGTGCGGTGTGTCGGCCGTGTGGGCGGGCGGTTTTGTGTTGTCGTGCGTGTTTCCGTCCGTGGCGGGCAGTTTGACTCCGACTCGGACGATGGCGGGCGGTATTTTGTGTAATTTTTCCGCCGATGGCGGTTTTCGGTTTGTGTATTCATAATGGCGTGGTCGGTGTTCAGGCGGTGTGTGCGGGCGGATTTTTGCCGCTTCCATGCCTGGCGGATTTATTTACGCCGGGTATCGTAATGTGCCCT
>CAWUFW010021733.1:0-113025 GCA_963921515.1 Calotriton arnoldi | reverse complement strand
TTGTCTGTTTCTGCACCTCTGTTGGTTCTTTCTGCACTGCTCTTGCTTCTTTATGCACCTCTCTTGCCTCTTTCTGCAGTTCTCGTGCCTGCTTCTGCACCTCTGTTGCTTCTTTATGCACTTCTCTTGCCTCTTTCTGCACCCCTCTTGTCTGTTTCTGCACCTCTGTTGGTTCTTTCTGCACTGCTCTTGCTTCTTTCTGGACCTCTCTTGCCTGTTTCTGCAACTCTCTTGCCTCTTTCTGCACTTCTCTTGCCTCCTTCGGCACCTCTGTTGCTTCTTTCTGAACTTCTCTTGCCTCTTTTTGCACCTCTGTTGCTTCTTTCTGCACTTCTGTTGCTTCTTTCTGCACCCTTCTTCCCTCTTTCTGCACCTCTCTTGCCTCTTTCTGCACCTCTCTTGCCTGTTTCTGCAACTCTCTTGCCTCTTTCTGCAGTTCTCTTGTCTCCTGCTCCTCTCTTGCAAATTTCTACACCCCTCTTGCCTTTCTCTGCACCCCTCTTGCCTCCTGCACCTGTTGCTTGTTTCTGCACTTCTCTTGCCTCTTTCTGCACCCATCTTGCCTCCTTCTGCACGTCTCTTGCCTCTTTCTGCACCCCGTTCCCTTTTTCTGCACCTCTCTTGCCTCTTTCTGCAGTTCTCTTGTCTCCTGCTCCTCTCTTGCAAATTTCTATACCCCTCTTGCCTTTCTCTGCACCCCTCTTGCCTCCTGCACCTCTGTTGCTTGTTTCTGCACTTCTCTTGCCTCTTTCTGCACCCATCTTGCCTCCTTCTGCACCTCTTTTGGTTCTTTCTGAACTGCTCTTGCTTCTTTCTGCACCCCTGTTCCCTCTTTCTGCACATCGCTTGCCTGTTTCTGCAACTCTCTTGCATCTTTATGCACCCTTCTTCCCTCTTTATGCACCTCTCTTGCCTCTTTCTGCACCCCTCTTGTCTGTTTCTACACCTCTGTTGGTTCTTTCTGCACTGCTCTTGCTTCTTTCTTCACCTCTCTTGCCTGTTTCTGCAGTTCTCTTGCCTGCTTCTGCACCTCTGTTGATTCTTTCTGCACATCTCTTGCCTCTTTCTGCACCCCTCTTGTCTGTTTCTGCACCTCTGTTGGTTCTTTCTGCACTGCTCTTGCTTCTTTCTGGACCTCTCTTGCCGCTTTCTGCAACTCTCTTGCCTCTTTCTGCACTTCTCTTGCCTCCTTCGGCACCTCTGTTGCTTCTTTCTGAACTTCTCTTGCCTCTTTTTGCACCTCTGTTGCTTCTTTCTGCACTTCTCTTGCTTCTTTCTGCACTACTGTTGCTACTTTCTGCACCCTTCTTCCCTCTTTCTGCACCTCTCTTGCCACTTTCTGCACCACTGTTCCCTTTTTCTGCACCTCTCTTGCCTTTTTCTGCAACTCTCTTCTCTTTCTGAAGTTCTCTTGTCTCCTGCTCCTCTCTTGCAAATTTCTATACCCCTCTTGCCTTTCTCTGCACCCCTCTTGCCTCCTGCACCTCTGTTGCTTGTTTCTGCACTTCTCTTGCCTCTTTCTGCACCCATCTTGCCTCCTTCTGCACCTCTGTTGGTTCTTTCTGCACTGCTCTTGCTTCTTTCTGCACCCCTGTTCCCTCTTTCTGCACATCGCTTGCCTGTTTCTGCCACTCTCTTGCCTCTTTCTATAGTTCTCTTGCCTCTTTCTGCACCTCTGTTGCTTCTTTCTGCACTTCTCTTGCCTCTTTCTGCACCTCTCTTGGTTGTTTCTGTACTACTCTTGTTGCTTTCTGCACCTGTGTTGTAAATTTCTGTACCCCTCTTGCCTCTTTCTGCACCCTTCTTCCCTCTTCCTGCACCCCTCTTGCCTCTTTCTGCACCTCTGTTGGTTCTTTCTGCACTGCTCTTGCTTCTGTCTGCTACTCTCTTGCACATTTCTGCACCCCTCTTGCCTCTTTCTGCACCACTGTTGGTTCTTTCTGTACCTCTTGCCTCTGTCTGCACCACTGTTCCCTCTTTGTGCACCTCTTTTGATTGTTTCTGCAACTCTCTTGTCTCTTCCTGCACTTTTCTTGCCTCTTTCTGCACCTCTGTTGCTTCCTTCGGCACTTCTCTTGCCTCTTTCTGCACCCCTCTTGCCTCTTTGTGCATCTCTGTTGCTTCTTTCTGCACTTCTCTTGCTTCTTTCTACATCTCTCCTGCTTCTTTCTGCACCCCTCTTGCCTCTTTCTGCACCGTTGTTCCCTCTTTCTGCACCTCTCTTGCCTCTTTCCGCACCTCTTTTGCTTGTTTCTGTACTTCTTTTGCCTCTTTCTGTACCACTCTTGTCTCCTTCTGCACCTCTGTTGTTTGTTTCTGCACTGCTCTTGCTTCTTTCTGCACCTCTCTTGCAAATTTGTGCACCGCTCTTGCCTCTTTCTGCACCCCTCTTGCCTCTTTCTGCACCCCTCTTGCCTCCTTCTGCACCTCTGTTGGTTGTATATATATATATTTTTTTTATTTTTTTTATTTGGGTTTTCATACATAACATGGTAACACATTATCTTGAATCAACAGCAGAGTACAGACATTTCATTACACAATCATTTTGACAAGCGCTTGGTATGGGACAATCCGGATAGTCAATATTCAATACGTCGACATTTAACCTAGTGTATATGTAAGCGTGCTCTGTTGTGGGTGCGACAGCAATGCAGGATAAATAATCTCAGCCGCGTTTTAACTGAAAACAGTCCTCTCTCTTGCGTCTACTGGGAGCCCCTCTGCAGGAGGAGATAATTCTGGAGAGGTCCCCATATATCTGTGGGCCTAGAGGCAATTGGCAGCAGCTCTATATAGGTTGTGGTCTGTTCCTGGTAATGCACTAGGTCAGTCAACCATTCCTTGAATTTCGGTGCGCGTCCTCTGCCCCATCTACAGGCTACCCTGCGTTTGGCCATCAACAGAGATATGCCTAGGAACTTCCGGTGTGTTTTGGGGATTAATGCCGTGTAGCTCAAAAGGGCCACCACAGGATCCCTGTCCAATGTTATGTCTAGCATCTTCTCCAGCGCCTCATGCACCTCCCCCAGTAGGCTTGTACTGACGGGCACTCCCAGGCCAGGTGTAGAAAACCAGCTCCCTCACTTTTGCATCTGTCGCATCTGTCATGGTCAGTTAATTTGAATCTATATTTTTTAACGGGCGTGTAATATAGCCTCTGCAGGAATTTATAATGCAGCACCCGCAACCTGTTACTGGCCGAGATTTGCGATGTCTGGGCACAGCAGTAATTCCATTGCTCCTCAGTCAACTCCCGCCCCAGCTCCTCTTGCCAGTGCATGTATGCCGGGCTGACAGGTTTTTCTTGTGTTGCGCGTATGCTTTTATATAGTCCGGACACCAGGTGGCTACCCCCTGCAGGACTTAACAACTGGTGTAACGGAGGTAGGATTTCTGGCTCATGGGGGAAGTCCGGTAGAATCGCCCTCATCCCTTGTCGTAACCGAACATATAGGAATAAGTCTAGTGGAGTAGACCGTATGCCCTGAAACAGGTGCTCCGAGGAGCGGAAGGTACCGTCCTGAAATAGGTCCCCCCACATATTTATGTGAAGCCGTTTACAGAGGTTCAGGAATCCTCTTTCCTGTAATAGGGGTATATCAGGGTTATAGGTTAACGGAAGTCGCGGGGAATACAGAAAGGGCGACGAGAGTTTGTCTCTAATACAATTCCATGCATCTACCGTGCTGGTGACCGTGGTGGGAGGTGTAGAGCGTGTGCGACGCGGGCCATGTATGATGCCGTTCAGGGGAACAGGATCTGCAAGCCAATCTTCTGCGGCTATTTGCGGCATGTATCCAATAGAACGCGTACTGTGCCTGTGCACTCCAGTAGTACAGCTCGAAGTCGGGTATAACCAACCCGCCCTGTTCATATGGTCTGATGAGGCTGGACCATTGGAGTCGTGGTTGCCTCCCTCCCCAGATAAGCATGATCAGCGCCGTCCGTAGCGTTTTAAAAAAGTTTGGCCCTGGGTGATAGGGTATGTTTGCAAACAAATAAAGGAACTGTGGAAGTACCACCATTTTTATTAGAGAGGCTCGACCAGCGAGCGATATAGGCAAAGAGATCCATCGTGTGACATTGCTGTTAAGCCGCGTAATTGCTGTACCATAGTTAAGCCGTATAGTTTCCTCTCTGTCTCTCGTCACCTGTATACCGAGGTAGCGAAGTTCAGTATCACACCATTCCAGTGGGTAATCAAGTGGGAATTGTGGAACCGCTGGTGTGAGTGGAAACAGCTGGGACTTCCCCCAATTGATATTGATACCTGATAGTCTGCCGAACAATATGAATTCTCGTAGTATGGGGTTAAGATTGTGCCTGGGATCCCTGATATATAATGTCACGTCATCCGCATATAAGGATATCAATATTTGGCGTAGGCCACATCGAAATGCCTTATCTTGATGCCGTTGTCGCAATCTAGAGGCCAAGGGCTCCATTGCGATAGCAAATAGTAACGGGGACAGCGGGCATCCCTGGCGTGTGCCTCTCGAAACAGGAAGTGAGTGAGACATATGGCCATTGATCAATACTCTGACAGTGGGCTGGTGATACAGCATCTGAATCCAGGATATATATATCTTCGGAAACCCCATGCTATGCAGCACCCCAAACAGATAGTCCCACTCCACCGAATCAAAAGCCTTTGTGGCATCTAGAAACACAGCTGCAAGTGGGAACTCTGGCGCCACTGTCTGTACAAGCGAGAAGAGTGTGCGAAGATTGTGGTTGGTTGCCCTGCCGGGGACAAAGCCTGATTGGTCAGGTAGAATGAGGTTTTCCATAAGAAGATTGAGGCGATTGGCTAGTATCTTAGCCAAAATTTTGGTATCACAGTTGATAAGTGACAGGGGTCGATATGAATCGCAGGAGCTAGGAGTTTTATTGGGCTTTAGTAGAGATGTCACTAACGCTTCCCTCATGGAGGGGGTAAGGTACCAACCTCCATAGATTCCTCATAAACCTCTTTAAGGACTGGCGCCATGATATCGATATACGTTTTGTAAAATTCGGCAGGGATACCGTCTAATCCAGGCGCCTTGCCATTTTTTAAATGCATAATCGCTTCCCTGATTTCATCCAATTCAAAGGGCTGGCTAAGGAATTCTCTTTGCGTGTTGCTAAGCCACCCCAGCGTTATATCTCCCAGAAAGTCACCTAATTCCACTGTTTCTTGGCGGTGTGTGGTGTATAAGGTCTCATAGTAAGCGGTGAATGTGGATAGTATATCCAGTGTGTCTCTATGTATTGTCCCTTCTGGACTTTCAATTTCTAATATATGGGACGTGAACCTGGGGCCTCTCGTCGCTTCAGCTAATGCCTTTCCTGGCCGTTCCCCTTCGCCGTACTTTCGAGCCACCCAGTATTTACTCTGAAATTTCATCTCTCTAGCAGCATTCTGTTCGTATTCTGTCAATTTCTCGCGAAACTCTGCTTGCACCTGCCCTGTCTCTCCTTTACTCATTCTGACCTCTAACCTCTTCAGATCCTGTTCCAGCTTTTGGATTGTACGCCGTATGTCTCGAAGTACTCTGAAACTCTTTGAGATGCAATACCCTCTGATAGTGACTTTGAAAGCCTCCCATATTATTTCGACATTATCAACTGATCCCTTGTTTCTCATAAAGAAGTCCCTTATCTCCTCCCCCAGCTCGGCCTGAAAGACCGTGTCCAGCAGAGCATGGGGCTGCAGTCGCCAGCGTGGCTTGGGAGTGCCATATCCCGGTGGTGTGAGTGCCAGCCTCACAGGGCAATGATCTGAGAACGTCCGGGCTGGGTGAGTTACAGCACGTATAGCGTCTCCTAGCCCTCTTGAGACCAGACAATAATCAAGGGGCGCCCATGTGCCCGTGCGTGTCATGAAGTGTGTACCCTCCTTCAAATGTGGGTGAACGTACCGCCAACTATCCACCAGGCCGCCTTCCTCCACTATACCCCGCAATGCTTCTTGGGACTTATTATAGTGGTGCATATTTGGATTGGACCTATCCTGTTCCGGGTTAAGGGCCACGTTAAAATCTCCACCCCAGATGACATGTGTGGAGCCCACGTTCAATATTTGCCCCCATAACCTAGTGAAAAAGTCTGGAGCGTCAACATTGGGGCCATAGCAATTGACCAGCGTCACAGAGTCTCTACCAAGTCTACCCCAGGCCAGTATGTATCTCCCTTGTGGGTCTTCTATCGCTCCCGCCAGTACAAAGGGTGTCTGTTTTTTGATCAGTATGGCAGTGCCTCTCGCATAGGAGGAGTATGATGAAAAGAGTCTCGTGCTAGCCCATTTACTGGCGAACGTGTTTACAGCCCTTGGGTCTATGTGGGTCTCCTGGAGCATAGCCAGTTGCACCCGCTGTCTGTCCAAGTATGCCAGGACCTGTCTCCTTTTTCGCTGATCCCCTAGGCCCCTGACATTCCAGGACAAGATCGTCAGTGTGTAGTTGTCATCTGCAGCCATCACATTGTCTCACAACAAGAAGCCCAGCAACCGATGTATCAGTTATGTGAAAAGTTCGTCCATTTAAGCACTTATCGATTCCATATGTAGTGTGCCTGTCTACTGCAACAATGCAATGCATTTCCCGTGGCTGCCCCCCTCCCACCTCCCGTGGCATCCCAATCATGCCAGAAACTGTCAGCCCGTCCCCATTCCCTAGCCATACAGCCCCATCCCCTCCCACTGAAGCAGCCCTAACCTGCCAGAAGCTTACTCCCACCCCCTACCCCAACAGATAAAAACAAATACAACTATCCAAACTACTATGTAACCGTACATATATTAATCATCAATGGGGGGAGTACCCGTTGGGGGGATTACCCTAGGTGCCTGCACAGTAGCCCCCACCCGTTGGGTCCACTAGGGATGAAGCACGTGGACGCCAAGGGGCAGAGGGTGCCCGGCGTGACATATAGGAAATGGCTCAAAAGAAGAACAGAGATTAGAAATAGTGAGTCTATTGGTCTACCGTCCTCCGTATCTGCGGAGCCTGCCGCTTCTGCTCCGCCAGCCGGTAATCATTTTCTATGTTTCTTATGTCCCAGTAAGTTCAAGACTTGGATGAGATATTCATTACGCACTTTCTTCCACTCCCGCCGATGCAGACTGCTGGGATGATGTTGACGGTTCGGTGTCATGGTTCGTTCTTTTCAAGTGTTTTAAGAACTCCTCCACCTGCTGTGGTTTTGTAAAGAATCTCTGTTTACCTTGGTGGGTAACCCTAAGTCGTGCCGGATATAACAATGCGTAGTCAATTTGGGCCCGTCGCAGCTTATTTTTGACTTCTATAAATTTCCGTCTTTCTTCCTGAACGGTTGGAGTGAAGTCAGGGAACATGGAGAACGCATTGCCATCATATGTCAACTGTTGAGCGCTTCTCGCTGTGCGGAGTGCAACGTCCCGGTCCCTATAATTCAAAAGACGTGCTATGATAGGGCGCGGCGTGCTTCCCGGCGGCGGACGCGGGCCCAATGATCTATGCGCCCTCTCCACTATGAATTGATTGGAAAAGCCTTCCGCCCCAAACGTCGAGAGCAACAATTTTTCCACATATTCCTCCATTCTTCCTGTGTTGGTCGACTCAGGGATACCAAGAATGCATATGTTGTTGCGCCTACTTCTCGCCTCCAAATCTTCATTCTTTGCGGCAATGATTTTTAGAAGCTTATCCATTTGGGCAATCTGTGTTGTTACCTGGGACGTAGTGTCTTCATTGTCAGAGATGCGGCGCTCAGTTTCTTTAATGCGATCCTCGTGCCCTTCTAGTTTATGTGCAATGGTGTCCATGCGCGTGGACATGCTATCCACTTTGTCTACTATGGTAGCGAAGCCTTGCCGAACTTCTTGCAGGATGCTTTGTACCTCTGTGGATAGAGCATTAGCGGTTCCTTGTGCGCTCTCCCCCTTGTCAGCTTCCTGGTCGTCCGTTGTGTTGCAGGTACTTCTTTTAGTGGTGTCAAAGGAAAGTTTGGGTTGGCGATTATCTGGCTTCCCCATGTTGGCCTCTTAATGCGAGCTGTCCGTGTCCCCGTATTATTATGGTGTACCGTTCGCAGGGTGACTACAGTCTCGTGCGCCCCAAATCACGGTATGCCAAGGCCGTACTATGCCAGCATCCAACACTTTTGCCTGCCGAGCTCGCGTATAGTAGTGAACACGTTGTGAGCTCCTGAATACTGTTGTTGCCGGTTCGCTGACACTACCAGTGTTTTATCTGCAGAGGCTTATCGCTGTTTCCATGCACTGTGGCCTTGTTGATGGAGCGATGCTGGGGGCTGAAAACAGTGGTATCACCATTCGCGTATGTATATTGTTCATAGGGCCATCAGTTGAAGGGGCAGCGCTCTTGTTATGGGGTTAAGGTCTCACCCTGTCTGTACCTGCGTGTTGTTTACACCTTTGCACGTCTCTACGGGGTACTAGACGGTACGTGTGAGTTCATCAGCACGGTTCCAGCGGGGGGGAGCTCGATGGTTCAGCAGGTGTTTGTTGGCGCCCTGCGAGTAGGCCCGGGACGGCAGCTAACGCTGCGTGCGGGGGTGCTGTCCCTCCTTCTTCTTACCACCGTGAGTACACCCTTAGGATTCAAAGCTTTGTGTGCAAGCAGGCCCCTGGTCCTCTGGTCGAGAGAGCTCGATGTGTACACGGTGCAGAGAGCCCGCAAAGGGGCCTGTCTCCAGGGGCCCACCCCAAGGCAGCTCGGCAGCGCGCCGCGCCCGCTTCTATCAGTGGCTCCGCACCCGGAGGGTAACTCGTTGGGAGGCGTCGGCCGCTATGATTTCCGTCCCGCTGCGCACCTACTTGCTCACGGCTTGCCCACGCTCCGCCGTCCCGATCTCATCCCTCGCACACCATCTCGCTCATAGGCCGCATCTGCCGCTCCGATCCCGCAGTAAGCTAGTACTCACAGGGGGTGCTGTAGCAATTGTGCACCTGTCTCCATTCTCTTCTTCGTCGTCCGTCACATCCACCAGGATTGTCAGCTCCGACGGTGCGCAGGAGCAGCCCCACCCATGTTGTCCTGCTGTGGGCAGGCTCCGGTGTAGGCGGCGTAGTCCACTTACGGTTCGCAGTGCTGGTGGGCCCAGGCGCCTCGTGGCGATCCCCAGGCTTGCGTAAGAATGGAAGCCGCTCCTGGGCACCGCGGCTCGCTTCTTCTGTCCGCGCTGTCACCTCATCATTACATAAGAAAAATGGTCCCAGTACACGATTGCATAGAAGAACCACAAAATTACATTGAATTAAACATGAATTACACAAACCATCTTATTCTTCATGTACAGTGTTGTTTAATCACACTGAACATACAGTAGTTCATAATATTTTCACTGATATTTATAAAGCAGTGCCCCAAGAGGGAAGGGTGGAGGTAAAGTGAATGAAGTGAGGATAGGGAAGTGAGTGAAACGGTGTACAATTCACATAATCAATTGTTATAAAACACAAAAGCGGCTCATAAAGGAGCCAGATCTTCTTATTAGGTACAAATGTTAGATAGCCATGATTGTAAACAGGGTCACAGTGATGAATCGCTGTTGGTCAAACTGGCTAGTATGGTAGATGTCGACGTTTTGACCCCTGAATAATAGTAGGTCAATGTATCCCTTACGTCGGGGTCTTCTTCAGGACAGGAGTGTAGGTGGGTGAATGGGGGCAGGTTATCATCAGTGGCCCATTCATTGGGCCTGAGGGGCAAGTGGGCGCGTGAGGCTCCAAACTGTAGTAGGCGAGAACAAACACTTCAGCGCGTATTCAAAGATGCCTGAATTGGGGTGGGCCACACAGGGTTAATCTCCTGGGCCCGGAAAAATTACTTGTGAGGTCAATGTGGAGGGCCAAATTGCTCCATACTCAGTCGTTCTGTAACTCCAGGAAACGTCTCAGTCCGTCAAGGACTGCTCTATACCCAGGTCCCAGTGACGTTTTGGGTTTACCCTTCTATGTCACCTCGTCATTAGCATTTCTCAGGCACGGAGGCTCCGATCCGGCCGAACTGCACACCGGAGCTGCAGCAGACCGCCAGCTGTCTCGGAGGTCAGTTTAAGCTGGGTTTATGGCCATTTAGGAGGATATTTGTAGGATCTTTGACGCTGGGCAGCAAGAGCCTCACTGTAGTGCGGCCATTTTGCGTGTGCGCCACCTAGCGCCCCCCCTACCTCTGTTGGTTGTTTCTGCACTGCTCTTGCTTCTTTCTGCACCTCTTTTGCCTGTTTCTGCAACTCTCTTGCCTCTTTCTGCACTTCTCTTGCCTCCTTCTGCACCTCTGTTGCTTGTTTCTGCAGTTCTCTTGTCTCTTTCTGCACCTCTTGCCTCTTTCTGCACCTCTGTTGCTTCTTTCTGCACTTCTCTTGCTTCTTCTGCACTTCTCTTGCTTCTTTCTGCACCCCTCTTGCGTCTTTATGCACCCTTCTTCCCTCTTTCTGCACCTCTCTTGCCTCTTTCTGCACCCCTCTTGTCTGTTTCTGCACCTCTGTTGGTTCTTTCTGCACTGCTCTTGCTTCTTTATGCACCTCTCTTGCCTGTTTCTGCACCTCTCTTGCCTCTTTCTGCAGTTCTCTTGCCTGCTTCTGCACGTCTGTTGCTTCTTTCTGTACTTCTCTTGCCTCTTTCTGCACCCCTCTTGTCTGTTTCTGCACCTCTGTTGGTTCTTTCTGCACTGCTCTTGCTTCTTTCTGGACCTCTCTTACCTGTTTCTGCAACTCTCTTGCCTCTTTCTGCACTTCTCTTGCCTCCTTCGGCACCTCTGTTGCTTCTTTCTGAACTTCTCTTGCCTCTTTTTGCACCTCTGTTGCTTCTTTCTGCACTTCTGTTGCTTCTTTCTGCACCCTTCTTCCTTCTTTCTGCACCTCTCTTGCCTCTTTCTGCAACTCTCTTGCCTGTTTCTGCAACTCTCTTGCCTTTCTGCAGTTCTCTTCTCTCCTGCTCCTCTCTTGCAAATTTCTACACCCCTCTTGCCTTTCTCTGCACCCCTCTTGCCTCCTGCACCTGTTGCTTGTTTTGCACTTCTCTTGCCTCTTTCTGCACCCATCTTGCCTCCTTCTGCACCTCTCTTGCCTTTCTGCACCCCTGTTCCCTTTTTCTGCACCTCTCTTGCCTCTTTCTGCAGTTCTCTTGTCTCCTGCTCCTCTCTTGCAAATTTCTATACCCCTCTTGCCTTTCTCTGCACCCCTCTTGCCTCCTGCACCTCTGTTGCTTGTTTCTGCACTTCTCTTGCCTCTTTCTGCACCCATCTTGCCTCCTTCTGCACCTCTGTTGGTTCTTTCTGCACTGCTCTTGCTTCTTTCTGCACCCCTGTTCCCTCTTTCTGCACATCGCCTGCCTATTTCTGCAACTCTCTTGCCTCTTTCTACAGTTCTCTTGCCTCTTTCTGCACCTCTGTTGCTTCTTTCTGCACTTCTCTTGCCTCTTTCTGCACCTCTCTTGGTTGTTTCTGTACTGCTCTTGTTGCTTTCTGCACCTGTCTTGTAAATTTCTGCACCCCTCTTGCCTCTTTCTGCACCCCTCTTGCCTCTTTCTGCACCCCTCTTGCCTCTTTCTGCACCTCTGTTGGTTCTTTCTGCACTGCTCTTTCTTCTGTCTGCTACTCTCTTGCACATTTCTGCACCCCTCTTGCCTCTTTCTGCACCACTGTTGGTTCTTTCTGTACCTCTTGCCTCTGTCTGCACCACTGTTCCCTCTTTGTGCACCTCTTGATTGTTTCTGCAACTCTCTGGTCTCTTCCTGCACTTTTCTTGCCTCTTTCTGCACCCCTCTTGCCTCTTTGTGCACCTCTGTTGCTTCTTTCTGCACTTCTCTTGCTTCTTTCTACATCTCTCCTGCTTCTTTCTGCACCCCTCTTGCCTCTTTCTGCACCGTTCTTCCCTCTTTTTGCACTGTTCTTCCCTCTTTCTGCACCTCTCTTGCCTCTTTCCGCACCTCTTTTGCTTGTTTCTGTACTTCTTTTGCCTCTTTCTGTACCACTCTTGTCTCCTTCTGCACCTCTGTTGTTTGTTTCTGCACTGCTCTTGCCTCTTTCTGCACCCCTCTTGCCTCTTTCTGCACTTCTGTTGGTTCTTTCTGCACTTCTCTTGCTTCTTTCTACATCTCTCCTGTTTCTTTCTGCACCCCTCTTGCCTCTTTCTGCACCCCTCTTGCCTCCTTCTGCACCTCTGTTGGTTGTTTCTGCACTGCTCTTGCTTCTTTCTGCACCTCTTTTGCCTGTTTCTGCAACTCTCTTGCCTCTTTCTGCACTTCTCTTGCCTCTTTCAGCACCTCTGTTGCTTGTTTCTGCAGTTCTCTTGTCTCTTTCTGCACCCCTCTTGCCTCTTTCTGCACCTCTGTTGCTTTTTTCTGCACTTCTCTTGCTTCTTCTGCACTTCTCTTGCTTCTTTCTGCACCCCTCTTGCGTCTTTATGCACCATTCTTCCCTCTTTCTGCACCTCTCTTGCCTCTTTCTGCACCTCTCTTGCCTGTTTCTGCAACTCTCTTGCCTCTTTCTGCATTTCTCTTGCCTCCTTCGGCACCTCTGTTGCTTCTTTCTGAACTTCTCTTGCCTCTTTTTGCACCTCTGTTGCTTCCTTCTGCACTTCTGTTGCTTCTTTCTGCACCCTTCTTCCCTCTTTCTGCACCTCTCTTGCCTCTTTCTGCACCTCTCTTGCCTGTTTCTGCAACTCTCTTGCCTCTTTCTGCAGTTCTCTTGTCTCCTGCTCCTCTCTTGCAAATTTCTACACCCCTCTTGCCTTTCTCTGCACCCCTCTTGCCTCCTGCACCTGTTGCTTGTTTCTGCACTTCTCTTGCCTCTTTCTGCACCCATCTTGCCTCCTTCTGCACCTCTGTTGGTTCTTTCTGCACTGCTCTTGCTTCTTTCTGCACCCCTGTTCCCTCTTTCTGCACATCGCTTGCCTGTTTCTGCAACTCTCTTGCGTCTTTATGCACCCTTCTTCCCTCTTTATGCACTTCTCTTGCCTCTTTCTGCACCCCTCTTGTCTGTTTCTACACCTCTGTTGGTTCTTTCTGCACTGCTCTTGCTTCTTTCACCACCTCTCTTGCCTGTTTCTGCAACTCTCTTGCCTCTTTCTGCACTTCTCTTGCCTCCTTCGGCATCTCTGTTGCTTCTTTCTGAACTTCTCTTGCCTCTTTTTGCACCTGTGTTGCTTCTTTCAGAACTTCTCTTGCTTCTTTCTGCACTTTTGTTGCTACTTTCTGCACCTTTCTTCCCTCTTTCTGCACCTCTCTTGCCTCTTTCTGCACCCCTGTTCCCTTTTTCTGCACATCTCTTGCCTGTTTCTGCAACTCTCTTGCCTCTTGCCTCTTTCTGCAGTTCTCTTGTCTCCTGCTACTCTCTTGCAAATTTCTATACCCCTCTTGCCTTTCTCTGCACCCCTCTTGCCTCCTGCACCTCTGTTGCTTGTTTCTGCACTTCTCTTGCCTCTTTCTGCACCCATCTTGCCTCCTTCTGCACCTCTGTTGGTTCTTTCTGCACTGCTCTTGCTTCTTTCTGCACCCCTGTTCCCTCTTTCTGCACATCGCTTGCCTGTTTCTGCAACTCTCTTGCCTCTTTCTACAGTTCTCTTGCCTCTTTCTGCACCTCTGTTGCTTCTTTCTGCACTTCTCTTGCCTCTTTCTGCAACTCTCTTGGTTGTTTCTGTACTGCTCTTGTTGCTTTCTGCACCTGTCTTGCAAATTTCTGCACCCCTCTTGCCTCTTTCTGCACCCCTCTTCCCTCTTTCTGCACTTCTCTTGCCTCTGTCTGCACCACTCTTGCCTCTTTCTGCACCCCTGTTCCCTCTTTCTGCACATCGCTTGCCTGTTTCTGCAACTGTCTTGCCTCTTTCTACAGTTCTCTTGCCTCTTTCTGCACCTCTGTTGGTTCTTTCTGCACCTCTCTTGCAAATTTATGCACCCCTCTTGTCCTTTTCTGCACCCCTCTTCCCTCTTTCTGCACATCTCTTGCCCGTTTCTGCAACTCTCTTGCCTCTTTCTACAGTTCTCTTGCCTTTCTGCACCTCTCTTGCCTCTTTCTGCACTTCTCTTGCCTCTTTCTGCTCTTGCTTCTTTCTGCACCTCTCTTGGTTGTTTCTGTACTGCTCTGGTTTCTTTCTGCACCTGTCTTGCAAATTTCTGCACCCCTCTTGCCTCTTCCTGCACCCCTCTTCCCTCTTTCTGCACCTCTCATGCCTCTGTCTGCACCCCTCTTGCCTCTTTCTGCACCTCTGTTGCTTCTTTCTGCAACTCTCTTGCTTCTTTCTGCACCCCTCTTGCCTCTTTCTGCACCTCTGTTGCTTCTTTCTGCACTTCTCTTGCTTCTTTCTGCACTCCTGTTGCTTCTTTCTGTACCTTCTTCCCTCTTTCTGCACCTCTTGCCTCTTTCTGCACCCCTGTTTCCTTTTTCTGCACCTCTCTTGCTTCTTTCTTACGTTCTCTTGTCTCCTTCTGCCCCTCTTGCAAATTTCTGCACCCCTCTTGCCTCCTCCTGCACCTCTGTTGATTCTTTATGCACTGCTCTTGCTTCTTTCTGCACCTCTGTTGCTTCTGCCTGCACTTCTCTTGCCTCTTGCTGCATCCCTCTTGCCTCTTTCCGCACCTGTTGCTTCTTTCTGCACTTCTCTCGCTTCTTTCTGCACCTCTCTTGCTTCTTTCTGCACTCTTCTTGCTTCTTTCTGTACCTCTCTTGCCTCTTTCTGCACTTCTCTTGCCTCCTTCTGCACCTCTGTTGATTCTTTCTGCACTTCTTGCCTTTTTCTGCACCTGTTGCTTTTTTCTGCACTTCTCTTGCCTCTTTCTGCACCCCTCTTGCTTCTTTCTGTACTTCTGTTGCTACTTTCTGCACTTCTCTTGCCTCTTTCTGCACCCCTCTTGCTTCTTTCTGCACTTCTGTTGCTACTTTCTGCACTTCTGCTGCTTCTTTCTGCACTTCTGTTGCTTCTTTCTACACTCCTCTTGCCTCTTTCTGCACCTCTCTTTTTTTTTTTTATAGTCCTCCTCCACCTCCAGTCAACTAAACAAAGTAGGATGTCATTACCGTTACTCTGTGTCGAGAGATGTAGGCAATCGAGATGGAAAACCGCCCACCTACCAGTAACAGACAAACCCACTAGGAGTTGCTAACCTCTCATTTGAACAGAGAGGGTGGTCATACTCTCTTCTGGTAAACCAGTGCGATCAGAGAACTACCCAAGAGGTATAATCAAGGGATAATATAGTGTTAGTGAGGAGACCAATTGAGCAGACAGTCCCATATTGCCTTCTTTCTGCTATTCTGCAATCTGCAGATGTCGGTCTTAGAAGTTTTGTATAGGGAGGACAGCCAGTCTGCGTGAGTGGGGGGCATAACCTCTACCCATTTCCTGCATATTTCTCACCTAGCCAGCAGGATTGCATAGAATAAGAACCCCCTGGCCAGACCTGCCACTTCACTAGCTACACCAAAGATGATGAGGGCAAGAGAAATATGAACTGGGGTTCCCATGATGTCTACTAGGGTTGCCCCTATTCTCTCCCAGAATTCCAAGATGGCTGGACAATCTTTAAACATATGTATGTCCGAGGCATTCACAAGACCACACTTCTTGCAACTGACAGCTGGGCCCTTTGTTATTTTGGAAAGCCTGGTGGGGGATAAGTAGGCCCTATGTGCAGAAAAAAAGTGGTTTCTCCTAAGCCAAGCTGGTTTTACCACTGAAAACAGGGTGTCAAGAGAGATCTGCCACATGTCTTCCCAGTCTACAACTGGCATAGAGGTCCCCCGTAGTTCCTCAGCAAGCTTGAAATCCCCATCAATGACCTCCTCTATAGCCCAGTAATAAAAGGACACCTCTTTTCTCCCCGCCGGCCTCAGGACTAGTTGCTCCTCTAGTGTGTTCCCTGTGCCTAAAGGTTTTTTCAAATTCTGGGACCAACTCTGCAATTGGAGATATTTAAACCTGGACATCCCCTTCTCAAGCTTGACATCCAATGACGCCCAGGACAGAAGTGAACCCTCAGCAGCCAAATCGCCCCACACCATCAGCCCAGCTGTTCTAAGTGGGGCTGCCAATTTATCCTTTAAGCAATCTGGTGCCCCAGGAGAATCCCACAAAGGGGCCAAGCTTGAGAAGTAGTTTAAACCAGTGCATTGCTTGATTCTGGCCCATATATGAGCCATACCCAATAGAACTTTCAGCCTGATCTTCTTAAAAAACTTCTGGTCTCCATATTTAAAAAGAAACCCCTCGTGTGACAACCCCACTCCCTCAATCATAACTGAAAACATGACCCCCCTCTCAGACGAATCGGGAGATCTCAGCAGCATTCTTGAATGAGATAGCTGGAATGCCCAGGCGTAATACTGCAGGTCCGGAAGTGCAAGACCCCCTTTCTCCCTCCTGCGCCTTAGCTTCTTCCAAGATATTCTCGTGGCCTTATGGGCCCATACAAAAGAATTGACTAATTGCTGCAGCTTATCAATAGCCTGCTTCTCAAAGTGAAGAGGAATAGAGTTGAAAAGAAAAGTGATTTTTGGCAAAATTACCATTTTGATTAAATTGATTCTGCCCAAGATGGTCAATGGGAGATGAAAACAAAACAAATGGATAACCTGCACACCGTCTCAAATACTCAAAGTATTCCACTCTTTGTAAATGTACTCACTATTTTAGAATTTTTTTAAAATTGGTGCAACCCAAGAAACCTGACTAACCCCCGTCAGGTAATGCAATATCAAAAAGTCAAACAGAACCTGTTTGAATACCAGGGTGCACTGTTCACAGGCCCAATATGGTGCTCAATTGCTTATAATACATATCAAATGAACATTAAACTGGATGAAAATAATATCAAATAAGTGTAATCAGAATAGGTTAACACAGTAAAATCAACAGAATGCAGTAAACACGCGTATGTTTTCCAGTTTTTGTTAGTTGCTAGAAAGTGAACATTAAGCTATTCAATCATGATAGAAACCATGAAGCAAAATGGTCAAAATTCAACACATTATGTTCTGCTTTATTTTCAAGTTCCAATTTTCAATTTTGCAGCAGCATCAAACACTTCCCAATGCATTTCGGTGCTGGCACCTTCATCAGGGGAATACTGTAAAAAACATATATATGCAATCCATATTTACCAAGCAGGTTCATTGTTGAAACATTCTCAATCTCAATAAAGTTTAAAATGAAAAAATTATAAGAATACCACTAGCCAAAGCCAGAGTCAAACAAACAGTATCCAATCTTATACTACATTGCTTACAATGTGAAAATGGCACAAAGGTGTATATAACTGTGCAACATTTACTCGTGAAATATCCTTTGAAAAAACATACCCTTTGAAAAAACATACGCAGAGTATGAAACACACCCGTAGCTAATACCACTAGTGCCCCAAAAATGTGAAATAATGGAAATGAAGATGTGAAAATATAAGACCCATCGAGCTCCATATTAAATAATCTTATGTTAACTTACGTAGGCGCACTCACCTACAAACACTGCCCAACGAAATGAACACGTACACCAGCCTCAATATGCCAACCAAAAACTCGTATTTGCTGTAAGGATAGCAGAAATATACAAGCAATGCGATTATAGACCACACTCCCATTGGAAAACCGAAAGTTCATGCAAACATGGACGCGACTATATAACACGCACCTTAACAAAACTTGCAATGCGTGGTCTCCCTTTCTTTTAACTCATTGTCCAATTCAAATGGCGTCAATTCAGCTAAAAAAGGAAGCAGAGTATAAACGATTCTGCTAACAGGAATTACAACTGATATTTCGGTGGTTTAGTCCCGCTCTTACCTCTCATCAAGTATTTGTAATTCTCCAAGTCTCACTTTCCTAGTGCGTGCTCAACCCCGAGGCGTTTAACCAGCTGCGATTATAGCTTCCGTGCCTGCGCAACGCAGTAAGGTTCATGAACATCGATGACAGACTACCCAGTCTCTGCCACAAAGTATCCATTAAAAAAGTCAGAGAAGACGAAAAAAGACTACGCGACCTCCATAATCAAGTTAAGCTTCTGAATCCAGCCGTTACACAGTGTTTCTAAATCAAATACAGTGTACCACCAAAAAATAAATGCTAAAAATCTTTCTAGCACCCAAATTGCAAATACTATTTATAAAAATAAAATGAAAATGTAGTCTCAAGACGGTATGACAATAACACAACCACAGAATTTGCAGTCCTCCAAAGTGTAGATCACTCAAAAACTATATTTCCATCAAAGGTGAATCAAAAATTATAATCAGCCTGAATCAAATGCCTTACATTAACCTACCACCACAATAAAAATATGTGTCACTTACTTTGCAGTCCTCCAAAGTGTAGATCACTCAAAAACTATATTTCCATCAAAGGTAAATCAAAAATTATAATCAGCCTGAATCAAATGCCTTACATTAACCAACCACCATAATAAAAATATGTGTCACATTACAGTGTGTATTCATGACTTCTGCGTATCTTTTTTCAAAAAATGCTTCTTATATCCACCTAATGTGTATATTATACAGCCAAATGGACTGTGCCTGTATTCACTGTGTTGTAGCATATATCAAAACTGATATAGAAGAAATCATAAACATACATGTCCAGTTGCATGAATATACATTCACAAAAAACATGTAAATTCAATTCTGTCATTCAACCCACAAGGACTGATGGTCTGTAGAAACTTAATCCAAAATGTCTCTCTTTGAGCCAGATGTCTGGTTATATCAACGTGTGGCGGTGCTGCCACCTGCTCTAGAATGGTGAACCGTAACTGGGGTATAGCGTGTTTCTGTTCCCCCCAGTGCACTGCTAAACAAGATTTTACATTTGCAGTCCGAATCATACTTTTGTGCTCTGTCATTC
Source organism: Calotriton arnoldi (assembly GCA_963921515.1). Lineage (NCBI taxonomy): Eukaryota > Metazoa > Chordata > Amphibia > Caudata > Salamandridae > Calotriton > Calotriton arnoldi. Next base: position 94,204 of record CAWUFW010021733.1, on the reverse strand, counting down.
TAGTCTTAATTTTTCTGGTTGTTCTGCTAACATAAACAAGCCCACAGGGACACTTAATGGCATATATAACCATACTAGAGTTACAATCCGATGTGTGTCTAAGTTTAACCTGTTTACCTGTATGAGGGTGTGCAAACCTGTCACCCACAATTACATTACCATAATGGCCACAATTATAACATTTTCGCATCCCCTGAGTAGACATACTCGTACATTCTACTTTTCTCTTACTGAGCATCTCCTTTAAATTCTTTGATCTAGAGAAAGCAAAAATGGGACCACCTTTAAAAACCTCCTTAAAGTCATGTTCCTGCTCTATTAGTTCCCAGCGAGATGAACCCATGCTTTCATGAGTTTCACACACTCTCTGGAGACGTTTGCTAGATTAGTCCCCGAAATTTTATCAATGTTATGGACAATTCTAACCCCCAGATATCTTATTTTATTATCTTGTGCTAGCCTAATAACGTGGGGAAAAGACGACTCCAGGTCAGATGTAAGAATCAAGACGTCATCTGCATACAGGGCTATCTTCCTCCCCCATGCTCCGAACTTAAATGGTGTAATACCCATCTCCTCCCTGAGACGTTGAGCAAAAGGCTCAATATATATGTCAAACAACAGAGGGGAGAGGGGGCAGCCCTGTCTGGTTCCTCGAGTGATCCTAAAAGGGTTAGTCAATTTACCATTGACTAAAAGTCTTGCCTTTGGGTCTCTATATATGAGCTGGATAACTCGGCAGAATTTCATCCCGAAGTTAAACTTCTCTTGCACTGCCGAAAGGTAGATCCAGTTGACCCTATCGAAGGCCTTAGTGGCTTCTAGTGTTAATGCAGCCAGGGGTAGCGAAAAGGTACAAGCAAGATCGATGGCTCCAATAAAATCATAAGTGAGATCAAAAAGATTCCTACCTCTTAGGAAACCCTTTTGATTTTGGTGCAACAAACCTCCCGCCACCGAACCCAGTCTATCTGCCAAAATCCTTGTAAACACTTTATAATCTGTGTTTAAAAGGGATATGGGTCTATATGACCCACAATTTGCCGGAGACTTCCCTGCTTTTAAGATCAAAGTTACGGTTGCTTCTCCCCACGAGACAGGAGGTCCAAGACCTTCAACCAGTATCTTATTAAATAAAATTGTCATTGTTGGAATTATTGCATCTCCCAAGAATCTATATAATTCCGCTGGGAGCCCATCAGGGCCCGCGGCCTTACCTCCCTTACATGCAGCAATGGCTTTCCTGACCTGCTGAGAGATATCAAGCTCCAGATTGTATCGTTGGGATGAGTTTCGGGAAGGAAGCTTAATCCTACTTAGCCACTCCCAAGCGTGATTCCTATCCACCAAATTATCTTCATCATATAGCTCTTGAAAACAATTTAAAAAGGCTTCTCCTATCTCTGTATCATTCACTACTGACGTGTCATTGTGTTCATTGTTAATTCGCTTTATAACATTTCTTGCCCTGTCTATCTTAGCTTTCCAAGCCAAGAGTTTACTGGCCCCCTCCCCATATTCAAAGTGGGCCAGCTTACTGGCCTCCCATCTTTTAGAGATCCTCGTCTGGATGGTGCTTTCCAGCTGGTCTTTCAGGGTTGCCAATTTCGCCAGATATTCCAGACGTTTTGCTGAGTCAGTCACCCTGTTCAGGCTCAACTCTACTTTCTTCATTTCATCCTCCGTCTGCGCTATCTCATCTCTATATTGCCTGTTCTTATAAGACGTCCTACTTTAACCAGGCCTCTGAGATATGCCTTCCAGGCATCCCACACTACTGGATCTCTGCCGATCCAATATTTATTTTTAAAAAAGACTCTGTCTCCTGGGCTAAATATCTAGCTTCTGCATCATCCAAAAGTAGCGTACGATCAAACGTCCACACCCTGGATTGCTCTTTCTCTGCCCAGATGAAATCTATCCAGACCGCCGCATGATCAGATAGGTGGGGGGTCAAATAACCCATATCCTTCGTTTTGTCCCTTAAGTCATGACTGACCAAGATGTAATCGATCCTTGATTTGTGTTCGTATTTATGGTTGTAAAACGAAACACCTAATTGTGAGCCCGACCTTTCTCTCCAAACGTCACTTAATCCATACTGCCTCATCATCATCTGAAGGTATGTTCTAGATGTGGACAACACATTTGCCCTACTACTTGGAGACTTATCTAACTGAGGATTCAGGACTATATTGAAATCCCCAGCAAAAATGATTGGTTCTGAGAATTCCAACATATTTGCAAAGATAGTTTTCAAACTGGAAGGGTGTAGGAGAGTAGGATCTGCCTCTTATGTTGCCCCCACTTTTTTTCTGATGTTACACTGGTTTCTGGCTATAGTCAGGCTGGATCCCTGCCAATCAGGGCCCCAGCCTCTCTGTTCTCTCTAAACGATTTGGAATGCACTAGTGATTGGATGCTGTGGTGCCTTATGAGTCCCTAGTATATGGTACCTTAGGTGCCAAGGGCATAGATACTTCACAGGCCTACCAGGGGCTGAAGCATGTATTATGCCACCCCTGGGAAGCAGACTAAATCTGACACCACAGGCCTGCTACTGCAGCCTGGGTGAGGTGGTGCTAGCACTCCTCACTGAGATATAGGTTCCCTATATCTCTCACACACACACATATAACCCTATCAGTCACCCCTAAGGCAGGCCCTATCAATCCTGAGGGCAGGGTGCTTGGCTTCTATGCGAGGGGGTACCTCTGCCTGAGCAGGGCCCCTCTGCAGCTCTCAGAGTCCAGTCTCTGGTGCTGTTTGTGGATGCGGTTAAACCATATACTTTTAAGTGCATTATATCCTCGCGGTAAAATGCTAACTTTGGAATGGCTGCATCAAAACATGTCGTGTTTGGTGTCAAACATCTTGGAATACTACCCCCCCGCCAGTCCTGGCGGCGGGGTAGCATTCCACCCTTCTAGAGGGATAGACATGTACCCACTGTGGAAACACGGTAGAATCCTGAAGAGCCCTGGCATCACAAAATGGATGCCACCAGTCACAGACACGGGGCTGCCCTCCTGCTGATGACCGAAACTCACAGTGGAGGGAGCCCAACAAAAGGTATCCTGTCACAGGGAGGTGTAACCACCTCCCAGACAGGGTTTAGTGTATTGGGGCTGGGTGGGTGCACTCTTAGAGTGCTTTGAAGTCCTGCACTGGGGGAGCAGAAGGCTCCTCTGTGCATATGCCAGTTCAAACCGGCTCAGGGGCTACCTGCCCCTGCTCTGGCGTGAAACTGGACAAAGGGAAGTGGGTGTAGCCACCCACTCCCCTGACCCTCCCATAGGTGGGGTCATAGAGCTAGTCCCTCCCTTCTTTACAGTATAAGATAGGGAACCCTTGAACTTGTAAGTTAGATATCCCTGGACGACGCTCTGAAGAAGAATCCTGGCCCTTCGACGTTCCACTACCTTTGGAAGACAGAAGAATCTCCCTTGGAGTCAAGGAGTGACTCCCCTGCTTGGCAGGCACCAAAAACTACAAACGACGGTCGCAAACTACGCCGCTCCCGCCGGAGTCCGAAGTCCCTGCAGCCCAAGAAGTGGATTTCCTGACTTCTCCAAGGCCATCGTGAGTCCCCAGCGAAGCTGAGGCAAGTGGACCCCACGAGTGACGAGGAACCGCGACCCCTGGGTACCGTGCACTATTGTCGAGTGCAACCCCTCCACAACGTTCTAAGAACCTGTGCTTTGGACCACGTGTGGTCCCAGCCTCCAGCAGGAATCCCTCCGAAGATCAGAGGCCTACCACCGTCCCGAGTGACCGTGGGCCCCTGTGGAGCGAATCCTCCCGAGGCGTCTTCGCGATCCCTTGCCAGCCGGCTCGTGGGTCCCCTGAAGACTTTCTAAAGAAACCAAAGGGCTCCCTGGTTGCTCCAGGCCTGCCCTGACTTACCCTTGCTGGGTGAGTCCCTCAGACCTTGCTGGTCTGCGCCATTGCCTTTTCACACTTTGCACGAGACTTGCTGTTACCAAGGCCCGTTGGCTCCAATCGAGTTGCCGACACCACAGTAAGCTGCAGACATCGTGGGACACGCCGAATCCAGCTCCTGGTCATCGTCGACACCTCCTGGACCTCGTGGCTGAAGAGTCAAGGCAACTGTGAACGACCTGAATCCTGCGACGACGGTGGGCATTCATCTTCCTTGCCCCGAGTCACTGCCAAGTGACTTTGAACACTGTCCCCTCTGCTTTCAGGTCATCCTTCCACCGAATCCAGGCTTGGATTCCACCGGACACTTCTTCAAATCATCACAAGCAGCAAGTCTTCTTTGTTCGCCATTGAAAACGACGCCGCGACCCGACACCAAAGGACACCTGTGCACCCGGCTTCCCTGGGTGAGGTAACTCCAGCACTACGGTGCTCCTGTGGGTGTGGGCCCTAGAACTACTTACCCTGTAAGTGACTTGCTTGTAGGTTCACCAGAAGTATCCTAAAACTCTTATTTTCCCAGTGCGATTCTCGCACTGACTCGTACAGGGTTCGCGGCTGTGTTAGACACACCGCGTCCAACTCCCTAGTAAATCTACCAGTAACCGCGTCCTTCAACTCGTACTGACCGATCGGTGTGTTCGCCTCGAACACGCCAGGGGCCTGTAACATTGATAACTCAATCGCGTCCGCTTACATAGACTCGTACAGGACTCGCACTAGTGTCTGAACACCGCGTCCGTCCCCTGTGGGTCTCCTACAACTACCTGGGTGGTTCTCTGGGGGTCCCTCGATTCTATGTGCCCTAGACCCCGGTCTAGCCAAGATAAGATTGTGATATTTACTGTGCTAACTTATTTTGATAACAATTGACTTGTACATATGTTCCTGACTTCTAATCTCATAAAGAGATTAGTAGAGAGTGTTTATTAATAAATACATATATATTTGATATATATACCTGTGTGGTGTCTTTTCATTTGGTGATTCAAGAGATTGTGTGGTAAAACAAGCTGCTTTACATTCCTTCAAGACTTAGCCTGAAGGCTGCTCTCCACAGCTACCACTAGGATAGCTTTCTATAAAGGTTGTCTTAAACCTATCTACCATAAGAGTCGAATTGTACTGGTGCAAGGTGTCCACTTTAATTAGTGAACAGCATATACCAGGCCAACTTCTCACATTGGTGGGCAGCGTGTGGGATTCCAGCTTGCTATTGTTTTACCAGAAAATCTCTATTTGAATTACTAACTGAAAACCACTATAGGTACTTAAGGTACATATAAAGTCAAGCTTAGTATCAATAAGTTCTACTGAACTTAGAGCTGTGTGCCAAGGGATAGCACACCCTTTCTACAGCTCAAGCTAGGATCAGTAGGCCACAAACTAGTGTAGGTAGTACAACACTGCACAACACTAGAATGTCCTTAAAAGGTGGAGCCAGTGGGTCCACCCAGCCTCAGTATAAGGACATGGCTTTCTCTGACTTGAGAGCCATGTGTGTTGAAAGACACCTGAGGCTAGGACAGAGTCCCTCAACCCTACACCTGATAGATCTGCTGACAGCAGATGATCTTAGATTGGCTCTAGGAGCTAATGGATCTGAATCAGTGGGTGGGTCAATTACAGTGTCTGGGTCAGATGATGAAAATCAGAATGACCAGGACTCTGTGATTGAAGGGCCAGGCTCCAAAGGGCCTGAAAAGGACAGAGGAATTCTCCCTAAGAGAACTGACAGAGTGGATGAGAGGCACAGGTCCCCTTCCAGGGAATCTGACCACTCCTATCACTCTGGCAGAGAATTTGTCCATCAGAGGAACTCATACTTTCCCATAAGAGAGACCTCCTCTGAAAGAATGTGCAAACTGCTCCAGTATGAGGAAGCACAGAGTTGCCCTCAGAACCAAGCAGTTGGCACTGGATAGAGAAGCCCTGGAGATCCAGAGAGCTTCTAGAAGAGAGGGGTTAGAACCCCTTGGTGGCAGCAACAGTGTCCCTAGAGGCAGAGAATTTATTCCAGACCATAGGAACCTGAGCAAGGTTGTTCCTCCCTACCAGAGTGGGGATGATATCCACAAGTGGATAACTGCTATGGAGAGGGCCTGTAGAGTACAGCAGGTCCCCCAAAAGCAGTGGGCAGCAATCTTGTGGCTCTCCTTTTCAGATAAAGGTAGAGACAAGCTCCTCACTGTTAGAGAAGAGGATGCTGATGATTATGAAGTCCTGAAGAGTGCACTAATAGATGGGTTTGGCTTAACCACTGAGCAGTACAGGTTGAAGTTCAGAGACACCCAGAAGGCACAGACTCAGGACTGGACTGACTTTGTTGATTGTGCAACCAAGGCTCTGGAGGGTTGGCTAGTTGGCAGTAGGGTTACTGATTTCAAGGGATTGTATAATCTGATCATGAGAGAACAGATCCTTAATAATTGCCAGAACCAGTTGTTGCATCAGTACCTGGTGGACTCTGATCTGACCGCTCCCCAAGAATTGGGAAAGAAGGCAGACAAATGGGTCAGAACCAGGGTGAGGCAGAAACCCCAGAACCAAGGGGTGACACCAAGAAGCAAGATCCTAAGGGCTCTGAGAAAGGTGGGGATAAGTCAAAAGACCAGAAGTCTTCACAAGGGCCCCAAAAATCTGCATCTGGTGGGGAGTCACAATCCAACAAGGGAAAAGGCCAAAAGAAGCCCTGGTGCAAATTCTGTAAACAGAAAGGGCACTGGACTTCTGACTGTAACAAGTCCAAAGACCAAACCACCACCACTCCTGCCCCTAAGGCAACTGTTCCCCCTAGTTCAGCTACTGGTGGAGGTGGTACACAGAATAAGGGTGTAGTAGGGTTGACCCTGGGTTCTGAAGTGGACTCTGACCTAGTCAGAGTGCCCACTCAGGCAATGCTGATTTGTGAGGGAGACCTTAATATGTCCTTCCTAGTAAGCCCCAGTAATCTGGGCAAATACAAACAGCAGCCTGTAATAAATGGCAAACAGGCTTTGGCATTTAGGGACACAGGTGCTAGTGTCACCATGGTGGCAGAGGATCTTGTGGACCCTGGACAGATCATCCTGGGCGAAATGTACCAGGTGACCAATGCAAGCAACGTCAAGACCAACCATAGTCTGGCAGTTGTGAATTTCTCCTGGGGAGGGGTAACTGGCCTCAAGAAGGTTGTAGTCAGTGCAGACCTCCCTGTCGAATGTCTATTGGGCAATGATCTAGAGACTTCAGCCTGGTCTGAAGTAGAGTTATGGACTCATGCTGAGATGTTGGGCATCCCTGCAGAGGTATTTGCTGTGACCAGGTGTGAGAAGTTGGCCTGGTATATGCTGTTCACTAATTAAAGTGGACACCTTGCACCAGGGCAAATCGACTCTTATGGTAGATAGGTTTAAGACAACCTTTTAAAGAAAGCTATCCTAGTGGTAGCTGTGGAGAGCAGCCTTCAGGCTAAGTCTCGGAGGAATGTAAAGCAGCTTGTTTTACCATATAATCTCTTGAATCACCAAATGAAAAGACACCACACAGGTATATATATCAAATATATATGTATTTATTTCTAAATAACTCTCTACTAATCTCTTTATGAGATTAGAAGACAAACATATGCACAAATCAACGTTTCACAATAAGTTAAGCACAAAATATGGCTGGGGCCCTAGGGGCGTACCAGACCATATACTAAGTAAGAGACTTAGAAACAACGACTTGCAGGGAGACAAGGCCTAGGGCCTTCAGAAGTGCTGGGGCCTCACAAAACCACCCAAGGCAGGTAAGTAAAGGACCCACGGGGGACGCGTGCAGTGTGGATACACAGGCGCGAATCGCCGTTAACTTCAATGGGGCAAGTCGCGGTTGGAAATAAAGAGTTTTAGGATACTTCGGGAGAACCTACAAGCAAGTCACTTACAGGGTAAGTAGTTCTAGGGCCCACACCCACAGGAGCACCGTAGTGCTGGAGTTACCTCACCCAGGGAAGCCGGGTGCACAGGTGTCCTTTGGTGTCGGGTCGCGGCGTCGTTTTCAATGGCGAACAAAGAAGACTTGCTGCTTGCGGGAGCTGAAGAAGTGTCCGGTGGAATCCAAGCCTGGATTCTGAAGAAGGATGACCTGAAAGCAGAGGGGACAGTGTTCAAAGTCACTTGGCAGTGACCCGGGGCAAGGAAGATGGATGCCCACCGTCGTCGGTTGATTCAGGTCGGTTGCGGGTGCCTTGACTCTTCAGCCACGTGGTCCAGGAGGTGTCGACGACGACCAGGAGCTGGATTCGGTGTGTCCCTCGACGTCTGCAGCTGACTGCGGTGTCGGCAACTCGATTGGAGCCAACAAGCCTTGGCAGCAGCAAGTCTCGGGGAGATGAAGAAAAGTCGATGGCGCAGACCAGCAAGGTCTGAGGGACTCACCCAGCGAGGGTAAGTCAGGGCAGGCCTGGAGCAACCAGGGGAGCCCTTTGGTTTCTTTAAGAAGTCTTCTGGGGACCCACAAGCCGGCGGGCAAGGGATCGCGAAGACACCTCGGGCGGAATCACTCAACAGGGGCCCACGGTCACTCGGGACGGTGTAGGCCTCTGATCTTCGGAGGGATTCCTGCTGGAGGTCGGGACCACACGTGGTCCAAAGCACAAGTTCGTAGAACGTTGTGAAGGGGTTGCACTCGACAATAGTGCACGGTACCCAGGGGTCGCGGTTCCTCGTTACTCGTGGGGTCCACTTGCCTCAGCTTCGCTGGGGACTCACGATGGCCTGGGAGAGGTCAGGAAATCCACTTCTTGGGCTGCAGGGACTTCGGACTCCGGCGGGAGCGGCGTAGTTTGCGACCGTCGTTGTCGTTTTTGGTGCCTGCCAAGCAGGGAGTCACTCCTTGACTCCAAGGGAGATTCTTCTGTCTTCCAAAGGTAGTGGAACGTCGAAGGGCCAGGATTCTTCTGTAGAGCGTCGTCCAGGGGTTATCTGCTTTGCAATGGCAAGGTTCCCCTCTTATACTAAAAGAGGGGATGGACTAGCTCTATGACCCCACCTATGGGAGGGTCAAGGGAGGGGTGGCTACACCCACTTCCCTTTGTCCAGTTTCGCGCCAGAGCAGGGGCAGGTAGCCCCTGAGCTGGTTTGAACTGGCATATGCACAGAGGAGCCTTCTGCTCCCCCAGTGCAGGACTTCAAAGCACTCTAAGAGTGCACCCACCCAGCCCCAATACACTAAACCCTGTCTGGAAGGTGGTTACACCTCCCTGTGACAGGATGCCTATTGTTGGGCTTCCTCCACTGCGAGTTTCGGTCATCAGCAGGAGGGCAGCCCAGTGTCTGTGACTGGTGGCATCCATTTTGTGATGCCAGGGCTCTTTAGGATTCTACCGCGTTTCCACAGCAGGTACATGTCTTATCCCTCTAGAAGGGTGGAATGCTACCCCCGCCGCCAAGATTGGCGGGGGGTAGTATTCCAAGATGTTTGACACCAAACACGACATGTTTTGATGCAGCCATTCCAAAGTTAGCATTTACCGCGAGGATATAATGCACTTAAGTAGTATATGGTTTAACCGCATCCACAAACAGCACCAGAGAATAGACTCTGAGAGCTGCAGAGGGGCCCTGCTCAGGCAGAGGCACCCCCTCACATAGAAGCCAAGCACCCTGCCCTCAGGATTGATAGGGCCTGCCTTAGGGGTGACTGATAGGTTTATATGTGTGTGCAGGAGAGATATAGGAAACCTATATCTCAGTGAGGGGTGCTAGCACCACCTCACCCAGGCTGCAGTAGCAGGCCTGTGGTGTCAGATTTAGACTGCTTCCCAGGGGTGGCATAACACATGCTGCAGCCCCTGGTAGGCCTGTGAAGTACCTATGCCCTTGGCACCTAAGGTACCATATACTAGGGACTCATAAGGCACCACAGTATCCAATCACTAGTGCACCTAGAGTGCACTCCATGTCGTTTAGAGAGAACAGAGAGGCTGGGGCCCTGATTGGCAGGGACCCAGCCAGACTATAGCCAGAAACCAGTGCTAACATCAGAAAAAAAGTGGGGGCAACATAAGAGGCAGATCCTACTCTCCTACACAACCCCCCAAACGTAGGGACACTAAACTAACCTTGACCAGTTGAGTCTTCGTGTTCAAAGTGGAAATACCTTGAGAGTCCATCTGCATTGGCATGTTGGGTCCCAGGCCTATGTTCCACTGTATAGTCCATCCCCTGTAGGGAAATGGACCACCTCAAAAGTTTTGGGTTTTCACCTTTCATCTGCTTTAGCCATAGGAGGGGCTTGTGGTCAGTCTGAACTATGAAGTGAGTACCAAACAAGTATGGCCTCAGCTTCTTCAGGGCCCATACCACAGCAAAGGCCTCCCTCTCTATAGCTGACCAACGTTTCTCTCTAGGGGTCAGCCTTCTGCTAATAAAAGCTACTGGCTGGTCTTGACCTTCATCATTCAGTTGAGACAGTACAGCTCCCACACCCAGCTCAGAAGCATCTGTTTGGACAATGAACTTTTTGGTGTAGTCTGGACTCTGTAAGATGGGGGCAGTGCACATGGCCTGCTTTAGGTCTTCAAATGCCTTTTGACAGCTAGCTGTCCACTGAACCTTTTTGGCATTTTCTTAGAGGTAAGATCATTCAAGGGGGTCACTATAGATCCATATCCCTTGACAAACCTCCTATAGTACCCAGTCAGGCCTAAGAAGGCTCTCACCTGTGTCTGGGTGGTTGGAGCAACCCATTCCATTATGGTTTGGATTTTGCTCTGTAAAGGCTGAACCTGGCCTCCACCTACAAGGTGGCCCAGGTACACAACCTGACTCTGCCCTATCTGGCACTTGGTGGCCTTGATAGTGAGGCCTGCTTTCTGCAGGGCCTCCAAAACATTTCTGAGGTGGACCAGGTGATCCTGCCAGGAGGAACTAAAGACAGCAATATCATCTAGATAAGCTGAGCAATAAGTTTCCATCCCTGCCAGAACTTTATTCACCAACCTCTGAAAAGTGGCAGGTGCATTTTTCAATCCAAAGGGCATCACCACAAAGTGGTAGTGCCCACCAGGGGTCGAAAATGCTGTTTTGGCTTTTGCATCATCAGCTAATCTGATTTGCCAGTAGCCAGCTGTTAGGTCAAATGTGCTTAGATACTTGGCTGAGGCCAAAGTATCAATCAGCTCATCTGCCCTTGGTATGGGATAGGCATCAGTCCTAGTGACTGCATTGAGGCCTCTGTAGTCTACACAAAACCTCATTTCTTTCTTACCACCCTGGGTATGAGGCTTGGGTACCAGGACTACTGGGCTAGCCCAAGGGCTATCTGAAGGCTCAATCACGCCTAACTCCAACATTTTCTGGACTTCAGTCCTGATACAGTCCCTGACATGGTCAGGTTGCCTGTAGATTTTATTCTTGACAGGCAGACTGTCCCCAGTGTCCACCTCATGGGTGCACCAGGTAGTCTGACTAGGGGTCAGGCTAAACATATGTCTAAACTGTTGCAGAACTTGTCTGCACTCAGTTTGCTGATGGTCAGTGAGGCTGCTTGCCAAAGCAACACCATCTACTGACCCATCATCAGGGTTCTGAGAGAGCAGGTCAGGGAGAGGGTCACTCTCCTCCTCCTGGTCCTCATCAGTTGCCATGAGCAAGCCCATGTCAGCCCTGTCAACATATGGCTTTAATCTGTTGACATGAAGCACCCTTAGGGGGCTCCTGGGAGTTCCAAGATTCACCAGATAGGTGACTTCTCCCTTCTGTTCAACTATTGTATGGGGGCCACTCCACTTGTCCTGGAGGGCTGCTGGGGCCACAGGCTCCAACACCCACACTTTCTGTCCTGGCTGGTATACAGTCAGCACAGCCTTTGGTCATGCCAAGCTTTTTGCAATTCTTGGCTGGCCTCCAGGTTTTTGGTTGCCTTTTTCATGTACTCTGCCATCCGGGAGCGGAGACCAAGTACATAGTCCATCACATCTTGTTTGGGGGGCTTGAGAGGTAACTCCCAGCCCTCTTTTACCAAACATAGTGGACCTCTCACAGGATGCCCAAACAGAAGCTCAAATGGGCTGTAACCAACCCCCTTCTGTGGAACCTCTCTGTAGGCAAACAACAGGCAAGGAAGAAGAAGGTCCCATTTCCGCCTAAGCTTCTCTGGGAGTCCTTTAATCATTCCTTTCAAGGTTTTGTTGAAGCGTTCAACTAAACCATTGCATTGTGGGTGATAGGGGTGGTGAACTTATAAGTTACACCACACTCCTTCCACATTGCTTTCAGATATCCTGACATGAAGTTGGTACCTCTGTCAGAAATGACCTCCTTTGGAAAACCCACTCTGGAGAAAACTCCAATGAGGGCTCTTGCCACCACAGGTGCTGTGGTGGTCCTCAGAGGAATTGCCTCTGGGTACCTGGTGGCATGATCCACTACCACCAGGATAAATCTGTGCCCAGATGCAGTCTGAGGGTCAAGGGGACCAACAATGTCAATCCCTACCCTTTCAAAGGGTACCCCCACCACAGGTAGTGGTATCAGGGGGCCTTTGTTGTGCCACCTGCCTTACCACTGGCTTGGCAAGTGACACAGGAGCGACAAAACTCCTTTGTGTCCTCTGACATATGTGGCCAATGAAAATGTGGAACAAGCCTGTCCCAGGTCTTGTTTTGGCCCAAGTGACCTGCTAAAGGGATATCATGTGCTAAGGTCAAGAGGAACCCCTAAACTTCTGAGGTATTACCAACCTCCTGGTGGCTCCAGGGGCTGGGTCTCTACCCTCAGAATATAGGAGTCCCTCATCCCAATAAACTTTATGGGACCCACTAGCACTCCCAGCAGCCTCAGCAGCAGCCTGCTGTCTGAGGGGTTCAAGAGAGGGGCAGCACTGTTGCTCCTTACTCAGATCTTCCCTGGAAGGGCCCCCTGCCCCCAAGAACTCAACCTGGTCAGGTTCAAGTCCCTCTGGGGCAGTTCCTTCTTCAGGTTCTGCTTCACCTCCCTCTGGAAGTGAATCCTTGATCTGAGACAGAGGGAAGGCACTGCCTTAACCCTACTGCTCCTCCTCTTGGGAAGCATCTGGTCCATTGTTCCAGGATCCAGAGCTGGTTCAGTGTCATGCATTCTTGCTTGTGACCTGGTCACAGCAAATACCTCTGCAGGGATGCCCAACATCTCAGCATGAGTCCATAACTCTACTTCAGACCAGGCTGAAGTCTCTAGATCATTGCCCAATAGACATTCTACAGGGAGGTCTGCACTGACTACAACCTTCTTGAGGCCAGTTACCCCTCCCCAGGAGAAATTCACAACTGCCAGACTATGGTTGGTCTGGACATTGCTTGCATTGGTCACCTGGTACATTTCACCCAGGATGATCTGTCCAGGGTCCACTAGGTCCTCTGCCACCATGGTGACACTAGCACCTGTGTCCCTAAATGCCAAAGCCTGTTTGCCATTTATCAAAGGCTGCTGTTTGTACTTGCCCAGATTACTGGGGCTTACTAGGAAGGACATATCAATGTTTCCCTCACAAATCAGCATTGCCTGAGTGGTCACTCTGACTAGGTCAGAATCCACTTCAGAACCCAGGGTCAACCCTACTACACCCTTATTCTGCGTACCACCTCCACCAGTAGCTGAGCTAGGGGGCACAGTTGCCTTAGGGGCAGGAGTGGTGGTGGTTTGGTCTTTGGACTTGGTACAATCAGAAGTCCAGTGCCCTTTCTGTTTACAGAATTTGCACCAGGGCTTCTTTTGGCCTTTTCCCTTGTTGGACTGTGACTCCCCACCAGATGCAGATTTTGGGGCCCTTGTGAAGACTTCTGGTCTTTTGACTTATCCCCACCTTTCTCAGAGCCTTTAGGATCTTGCTTCTTAGTGTCACCCCCTTGGTTCTGGGTTTTCTGCCTCACCCTGGTTCTGACCCATTTGTCTGCCTTCTTTCCCAATTCTTGGGGAGAGGTCAGATCAGAGTCCACCAGGTACTGATGCAACAACTGGTTCTGGCAATTATTTAGGATCTGTTCTCTCATCATCAGATTATACAATCCCTTGAAATCAGTAACCCTACTGCCAACCAGCCAACCCTCTAGAGCCTTGGTTGCACAATCAACAAAGTCAGTCCAGTCCTGAGTCTGTGCCTTCTGGGTATCTCTGAACTTTAACCTGTACTGCTCAGTGGTTAAGCCAAACCCATCTATCAGTGCACTCTTCAGGACCTCATAATCATCAGCATCCTCCTCTCTAACAGTGAGGAGCTTGTCTCTTCCTTTATCTGAAAAGGAGAGCCACAAGATTGCTGCCCACTGCTTTTGGGGGACCTGCTGTACTCTACAGGCCCTCTCCATAGCAGTTATCCACTTGTGGATATCATCCCCACTCTGGTAGGGAGGAACAACCTTGCTCAGGTTCCTATGGTCAGGAATATATTCTCTGCCTCTAGGGACACTGTTGCTGCCACCAGGGGGTTCTAACCCCTCTTTTCTAGAAGCTCTCTGGATCTCCAGGGCTTCCCTATCCAGTGCCAACTGCTTGGTTCTGAGGGCCACTCTGGCTTCCTCATACTGGAGCAGTTTGCACCTTCTCTCAGAGGAGGTCTCTCTTAAGGAAAAGTATGAGCTCCTCTGCTGGACAAATTCTCTGCCAGAGTGATAAGAGTGGTCAGATTCCCTGGAAGGGGATCTGTGCCTCTCCTCCTCTCTGTCAGTTCTCTTAGGGAGAATTCCTCTGTCCTTTTCAGGCCCCTTGGAGCCTGGCCCTTCAATCACAGAGTCTTGGTCATTCTGATTTTCATCATCTGACCCAGATACTATGACTGACCCACCCACTGATTCAAACCCTTTAGCTCCTAGAGCCAATCTCAGGTCATCTGCTGTCAGCAGATCTATCAGGTGCAGGGTTGAGGGACTCTGTCCTATCCTCAGGTGTCTGTCAACACACATGGCTCTCAAGTCAGAGAAAGCCATGTCCTTATACTGAGGCTGAGTGGATCCACTGGGTCCACCCTTTAAGGACATTCTAGTGTTGTGCAGTGTTGTACTACCTACACTAGTTTGTGGCCTACTGATCCTAGCTTGAGCTGTGGAAAGGGTGTGCTATCCCTTGGCACACAGCTCTAAGTTCAGTAGAACTTATTGATACTAAGCTTGACTTTATATGTACCTTGAGTACCTATAATGGTTTTCAGTTAGTAATTCAAATAGAGATTTTCTGGTAAAACAATGGCAAGCTGGAATCCCACACGCTGCCCACCAATGTGAGAAGTTGGCCTGGTATATGCTGTTCACTAATTAAAGTGGACACCTTGCACCAGGGCAAATCGACTCTTATGGTAGATAGGTTTAAGACAACCTTTTAAAGAAAGCTATCCTAGTGGTAGCTGTGGAGAGCAGCCTTCAGGCTAAGTCTCGGAGGAATGTAAAGCAGCTTGTTTTACCATATAATCTCTTGAATCACCAAATGAAAAGACACCACACAGGTATATATATCAAATATATATGTATTTATTTCTAAATAACTCTCTACTAATCTCTTTATGAGATTAGAAGACAAACATATGCACAAATCAACGTTTCACAATAAGTTAAGCACAAAATATGGCTGGGGCCCTAGGGGCGTACCAGACCATATACTAAGTAAGAGACTTAGAAACAACGACTTGCAGGGAGACAAGGCCTAGGGCCTTCAGAAGTGCTGGGGCCTCACAAAACCACCCAAGGCAGGTAAGTAAAGGACCCACGGGGGACGCGTGCAGTGTGGATACACAGGCGCGAATCGCCGTTAACTTCAATGGGGCAAGTCGCGGTTGGAAATAAAGAGTTTTAGGATACTTCGGGAGAACCTACAAGCAAGTCACTTACAGGGTAAGTAGTTCTAGGGCCCACACCCACAGGAGCACCGTAGTGCTGGAGTTACCTCACCCAGGGAAGCCGGGTGCACAGGTGTCCTTTGGTGTCGGGTCGCGGCGTCGTTTTCAATGGCGAACAAAGAAGACTTGCTGCTTGCGGGAGCTGAAGAAGTGTCCGGTGGAATCCAAGCCTGGATTCTGAAGAAGGATGACCTGAAAGCAGAGGGGACAGTGTTCAAAGTCACTTGGCAGTGACCCGGGGCAAGGAAGATGGATGCCCACCGTCGTCGGTTGATTCAGGTCGGTTGCGGGTGCCTTGACTCTTCAGCCACGTGGTCCAGGAGGTGTCGACGACGACCAGGAGCTGGATTCGGTGTGTCCCTCGACGTCTGCAGCTGACTGCGGTGTCGGCAACTCGATTGGAGCCAACAAGCCTTGGCAGCAGCAAGTCTCGGGGAGATGAAGAAAAGTCGATGGCGCAGACCAGCAAGGTCTGAGGGACTCACCCAGCGAGGGTAAGTCAGGGCAGGCCTGGAGCAACCAGGGAGCCCTTTGGTTTCTTTAAGAAGTCTTCTGGGGACCCACAAGCCGGCGGGCAAGGGATCGCGAAGACACCTCGGGCGGAATCACTCAACAGGGGCCCACGGTCACTCGGGACGGTGTAGGCCTCTGATCTTCGGAGGGATTCCTGCTGGAGGTCGGGACCACACGTGGTCCAAAGCACAAGTTCGTAGAACGTTGTGAAGGGGTTGCACTCGACAATAGTGCACGGTACCCAGGGGTCGCGGTTCCTCGTTACTCGTGGGGTCCACTTGCCTCAGCTTCGCTGGGGACTCACGATGGCCTGGGAGAGGTCAGGAAATCCACTTCTTGGGCTGCAGGGACTTCGGACTCCGGCGGGAGCGGCGTAGTTTGCGACCGTCGTTGTCGTTTTTGGTGCCTGCCAAGCAGGGGAGTCACTCCTTGACTCCAAGGGAGATTCTTCTGTCTTCCAAAGGTAGTGGAACGTCGAAGGGCCAGGATTCTTCTGTAGAGCGTCGTCCAGGGGTTATCTGCTTTGCAATGGCAAGGTTCCCCTCTTATACTAAAAAGAGGGGATGGACTAGCTCTATGACCCCACCTATGGGAGGGTCAAGGGAGGGGTGGCTACACCCACTTCCCTTTGTCCAGTTTCGCGCCAGAGCAGGGGCAGGTAGCCCCTGAGCTGGTTTGAACTGGCATATGCACAGAGGAGCCTTCTGCTCCCCCAGTGCAGGACTTCAAAGCACTCTAAGAGTGCACCCACCCAGCCCCAATACACTAAACCCTGTCTGGAAGGTGGTTACACCTCCCTGTGACAGGATGCCTATTGTTGGGCTTCCTCCACTGCGAGTTTCGGTCATCAGCAGGAGGGCAGCCCAGTGTCTGTGACTGGTGGCATCCATTTTGTGATGCCAGGGCTCTTTAGGATTCTACCGCGTTTCCACAGCAGGTACATGTCTTATCCCTCTAGAAGGGTGGAATGCTACCCCCGCCGCCAAGATTGGCGGGGGGTAGTATTCCAAGATGTTTGACACCAAACACGACATGTTTTGATGCAGCCATTCCAAAGTTAGCATTTACCGCGAGGATATAATGCACTTAAGTAGTATATGGTTTAACCGCATCCACAAACAGCACCAGAGAATAGACTCTGAGAGCTGCAGAGGGGCCCTGCTCAGGCAGAGGCACCCCCTCACATAGAAGCCAAGCACCCTGCCCTCAGGATTGATAGGGCCTGCCTTAGGGGTGACTGATAGGTTTATATGTGTGTGCAGGAGAGATATAGGAAACCTATATCTCAGTGAGGAGTGCTAGCACCACCTCACCCAGGCTGCAGTAGCAGGCCTGTGGTGTCAGATTTAGACTGCTTCCCAGGGGTGGCATAACACATGCTGCAGCCCCTGGTAGGCCTGTGAAGTACCTATGCCCTTGGCACCTAAGGTACCATATACTAGGGACTCATAAGGCACCACAGTATCCAATCACTAGTGCACCTAGAGTGCACTCCATGTCGTTTAGAGAGAACAGAGAGGCTGGGGCCCTGATTGGCAGGGACCCAGCCAGACTATAGCCAGAAACCAGTGCTAACATCAGAAAAAAGTGGGGGCAACATAAGAGGCAGATCCTACTCTCCTACACCAGGTCACAAGCAAGAATGCATGACACTGAACCAGCTCTGGATCCTGGAACAATGGACCAGATGCTTCCCAAGAGGAGGAGCAGTATGGTAAAGGCAGTGCCTTCCCCTCTGTCTCAGATCACAGATTCACCCCCAGAGGGAGGTGAAGCAGAACCTGAAGAAGGAACTGCCCCAGAGGGACTTGAGCCTGATCAGGTTGAGTTCTTGGGGGCAGGGGGCCCTTCTAGGGAAGATCTGAGTAAGGAACAACAGTGCTGCCCCTCTCTTGAACCCCTCAGACAGCAGGCTGCTGCTGAGGCTGCTGGGAGTGCTAGTGGGTCCCATAAAGTTTATTGGGATGAGGGACTCCTATATTCTGAGGGTAGAGACCCAGCCCCTGGAGCCACCAGGAGGTTGGTAATACCTCAGAAGTTTAGGGGTTCCTCTTGACCTTAGCACATGATATCCCTTTAGCAGGTCACTTGGGCCAAAACAAGACCTGGGACAGGCTTGTTCCACATTTTCATTGGCCACATATGTCAGAGGACACAAAGGAGTTTTGTCGCTCCTGTGTCACTTGCCAAGCCAGTGGTAAGGCAGGTGGCACCACAAAGGCCCCCTGATACCACTACCTGTGGTGGGGGTACCCTTTGAAAGGGTAGGGATTGACATTGTTGGTCCCCTTGACCCTCAAACTGCATCTGGGCACAGATTTATCCTGGTGGTAGTGGATCATGCCACCAGGTACCCAGAAGCAATTCCCCTGAGGACCACCACAGCCCCTGTGGTGGCAAGAGCCCTCATTGGAGTCTTCTCCAGAGTGGGTTTCCCAAAGGAGGTCATTTCTGACAGAGGTACCAACTTCATGTCAGGATATCTAAAAGCAATGTGGAAGGAGTGTGGTGTAACTTACAAGTTCACCACCCCCTATCACCCACAATGCAATGGTTTAGTTGAACGCTTCAACAAAACCTTGAAAGGAATGATTAAAGGACTCCCAGAGAAGCTTAGGCGGAAATGGGACCTTCTTCTTCCTTGCCTGTTGTTTGCATACAGAGAGGTTCCACAGAAGGGGTTGGTTACAGCCCATTTGAGCTTCTGTTTGGGCATCCTGTGAGAGGTCCACTGTGTTTGGTAAAGAGGGCTGGGAGTTACCTCTCAAGCCCCCAAACAAGATGTGATGGACTATGTACTTGGTCTCCGCTCCCGGATGGCAGAGTACATGAAAAAGGCAACCGAAAACCTGGAGGCCAGCCAAGAATTACAAAAAGCTTGGCATGACCAAAAGGCGGTACTGACTGTATACCAGCCAGGACAGAAAGTGTGGGTGTTGGAGCCTGTGGCCCCAGCAGCCCTCCAGGACAAGTGGAGTGGCCCCCATACAATAGTTGAACAGAAGGGAGAAGTCACCTACCTGGTGAATCTTGGAACTCCCAGGAGCCCCCTGAGGGTGCTCCATGTCAACAGATTAAAGCCATATGTTGACAGGGCTGACATGGGCTTGCTCATGGCAACTGATGAGGACCAGGAGGAGGAGAGTGACCCTCTCCCTGACCTGCTCTCTCAGAACCCTGATGATGGGTCAGTAGATGGTGTTGCTTTGGCAAGCAGCCTCACTGACCATCAACAAACTGAGTGCAGACAAGTTCTGCAACAGTTTAGACATATGTTTAGCCTGACCCCTAGTCAGACTTCCTGGTGCACCCATGAGGTGGACACTGGAGACAGTCTGCCTGTCAAGAATAAAATCTACAGGCAACCTGACCATGTCAGGGACTGTATCAGGACTGAAGTCCAGAAAATGTTGGAGCTAGGTGTAATTGAGCCTTCAGATAGCCCTTGGGCTAGCCCAGTAGTCCTGGTACCCAAGCCTCATACCCAGGGTGGTAAGAAAGAAATGAGGTTTTGTGTAGACTACAGAGGCCTCAATGCAGTCACTAGGACTGATGCCTATCCCATACCAAGGGCAGATGAGCTGATTGATACTTTGGCCTCAGCCAAGTATCTAAGCACATTTGACCTGACAGCTGGCTACTGGCAGATCAGATTAGCTGATGATGCAAAAGCCAAAACAGCATTTTCGACCCCTGGTGGGCACTACCACTTTGTGGTGATGCCCTTTGGATTGAAAAATGCACCTGCCACTTTTCAGAGGTTGGTGAATAAAGTTCTGGCAGGGATGGAAACTTATTGCTCAGCTTATCTAGATGATATTGCTGTCTTTAGTTCCTCCTGGCAGGATCACCTGGTCCACCTCAGGAATGTTTTGGAGGCTCTGCAGAAAGCAGGCCTCACTATCAAGGCCACTAAGTGCCAGATAGGGCAGAGTCAGGTTGTGTACCTGGGCCACCTTGTGGGTGGAGGCCAGGTTCAGCCTTTACAGAGCAAAATCCAAACCATAATGGAATGGGTTGCTCCAACCACCCAGACACAGGTGAGAGCCTTCTTAGGCCTGACTGGGTACTATAGGAGGTTTGTCAAGGGATATGGATCTATAGTGACCCCCTTGAATGATCTGACCTCAAAGAAAATGCCAAAAAGGTTCAGTGGACAGCTAGCTGTCAAAAGGCATTTGAAGACCTAAAGCAGGCCATGTGCACTGCCCCCATCTTACAGAGTCCAGACTACACCAAAAGTTCATTGTCCAAACAGATGCTTCTGAGCTGGGTGTGGGAGCTGTACTGTCTCAACTGAATGATGAAGGTCAAGACCAGCCAGTAGCTTTCATTAGCAGAAGGCTGACCCCTAGAGAGAAACATTGGTCAGCTATAGAGAGGGAGGCCTTTGCTGTGGTGTGGGCCCTGAAGAAGCTGAGGCCATACTTGTTTGGCACTCACTTCATAGTTCAGACCGACCACAAGCCCATCCTATGGCTTAAGCAGATGAAAGGTGAAAACCCAAAACTTTTGAGGTGGTCCATTTCCCTACAGGGGATGGACTATACAGTGGAACATAGGCCTGGGACCCAACATGCCAATGCAGATGGACTCTCAAGGTATTTCCACTTTGAACACGAAGACTCAACTGGTCAAGGTTAGTTTAGTGTCCCTGCGTTTGGGGGGTTGTGTAGGAGAGTAGGATCTGCCTCTTATGTTGCCCCCACTTTTTTCTGATGTTACACTGGTTTCTGGCTATAGTCAGGCTGGATCCCTGCCAATCAGGGCCCCAGCCTCTCTGTTCTCTCTAAACGATTTGGAGTGCACTCTAGGTGCACTAGTGATTGGATGCTGTGGTGCCTTATGAGTCCCTAGTATATGGTACCTTAGGTGCCAAGGGCATAGGTACTTCACAGGCCTACCAGGGGCTGAAGCATGTATTATGCCACCCTTGGGAAGCAGACTAAATCTGACACCACAGGCCTGCTACTGCAGCCTGGGTGAGGTGGTGCTAGCCCTCCTCACCGAGATATAGGTTTCCTATATCTCTCACACACACACACATATAACCCTATCAGTCACCCCTAAGGCAGGCCCTATCAATCCTGAGGGCAGGGTGCTTGGCTTCTATGTGAGGGGTGCCTCTGCCTGAGCAGGGCCCCTCTGCAGCTCTCAGAGTCCAGTCTCTGGTGCTGTTTGTGGATGCGGTTAAACCATATACTTTTAAGTGCATTATATCCTCGCGGTAAAATGCTAACTTTGGAATGGCTGCATCGAAACATGTCGTGTTTGGTGTCAAACACCTTGGAATACTACCCCCCCGCCAGTCCTGGCGGCGGGGGTAGCATACCCTCTAGGGGGTACATGTCTATCCCCTAGAGGGATAGACATGTACCCACTGTGGAAACACAGTAGAATCCTGAAGAGCCCTGGCATCACAAAATGGATGCCACCAGTCACAGACACGGGGCTGCCCTCCTGCTGATGACCGAAACTCACAGTGGAGGGAGCCCAACAATAGGTATCCTGTCCCAGGGAGGTGTAACCACCTCCCAGACAGGGTTTAGTGTATTGGGGCTGGGTGGGTGCACTCTTAGAGTGCTTTGAAGTCCTGCACTGGGGGAGCAGAAGGCTCCTCTGTGCATATGCCAGTTCAAACCGGCTCAGGGGCTACCTGCCCCTGCTCTGGCGCGAAACTGGACAAAGGGAAGTGGGTGTAGCCCCCCACTCCCCTGTCCCTCCCATAGGTGGGGTCATAGAGCTAGTCCCTCCCTTCTTTACAGTATAAGATAGGGAGCCCTTGAACTTGTAAGTTAGATATCCCTGGACGATGCTCTGAAGACGAATCCTGGCCCTTCGACGTTCCACTACCTTTGGAAGACAGAAGAATCTCCCTTGGAGTCAAGGAGTAACTCCCCTGCTTGGCAGGCACCAAAAACTACAAACGATGGTCACAAACTATGCCGCTCCCGCCAGAGTCCGAAGTCCCTGCAGCCCAAGAAGTGGATTTCCTGACTTCTCCAAGGCCATCGTGAGTCCCCAGCGAAGCTGAGGCAAGAGGACCCCACGAGTGACGAGGAACCGCGACCCCTGGGTACCGTGCACTATTGTCGCGTGCAACCCCTCCACAACGTTCTAAGAACCTGTGCTTTGGACCACGTATGGTCCCAGCCTCCAGCAGGAATCCCTCCTAAGATCAGAGGCCTACCACATCCCGAGTGACCGTGGTCCCTCATGGTCCTGAGGCGTCTTCGCGATCCCTTGCCAGCCGGCTCGTGGGTCCCCTGAAGACTTTTGCAAGAAACCAAAGGGCTCCCCTGGTTGCTCCAGGCCTGCCCTGACTTACCCTTGCGGGGTGAGTCCCTCAGACCTTGCTGGTCTGCGCCATTGCCTTTTCACACTTTGCACGAGACTTGCTGTTACCAAGGCCTGTTGGCTCCAATCGAGTTGCCGACACCACAGTAAGCTGCAGACATCGTGGGACACGCCGAATCCAGCTCCTGGTTGTCGTCGACGCCTCCTGGACCTCATGGCTGAAGAGTCAAGGCAACCGTGAACGACCTGAATCATGCAACGACGGTGGGCATTCATCTTCCTTGCCCCGAGTCACTGCCAAGTGACTTTGAACACTGTCCCCTCTGCTTTCAGGTCATCCTTCCACCGAATCCAGGCTTGGATTCCACTGGACACTTCTTCAAATCATCACAAGCAGCAAGTCTTCTTTGTTCGCCATTGAAAACGACGCCGCGACCCGACACCAAAGGACACCTGTGCACCCGGCTTCCCTGGGTGAGGTAACTCCAGCACTACGGTGCTCCTGTGGGTGTGGGCCCTAGAACTACTTACCCTGTAAGTGACTTGCTTGTAGGTTCACCAGAAGTATCCTAAAACTCTTAGTTTCCCAGTGCGATTCTTGCACTGACTCGTACAGGGTTCGCGGCTGTGTTAGACACACCGCGTCCAACTCCCTAGTAAATCTACCAGTAACCGCGTCCTTTGACTCGTACTGACCGATCGGTGTGTTCGCCTCGAACACGCCAGGGGCCTGTAACATTGATAACTCAATCGCGTACGCTTACATAGACTCGTACAGGATTCGCACTAGTGTCTGAACACCGCGTCCGTCCCCTGTGGGTCACCTACAACTACCTGGGTGGTTCTCTAGGGGTCCCTCGATTCTATGTACCCTAGACCCCGGTCTAGCCAAGATAACATTGTGATATTTACTGTGCTAACTTATTTTGATAACAATTGACTTGTACATATGTTCCTGACTTCTAATCTCATAAAGAGATTAGTAGAGAGTGTTTATTAATAAATACATATATATTTGATATATATACCTGTGTGGTGACTTTTCATTTGGTGATTCAAGAGATTGTGTGGTAAAACAAGCTGCTTTACATTCCTTCAAGACTTAGCCTGAAGGCTGCTCTCCACAGCTACCACTAGGATAGCTTTCTATAAAGGTTGTCTTAAACCTATCTACCATAAGAGTCGAATTGTACTGGTGCAAGGTGTCCACTTTAATTAGTGAACAGCATATACCAGGCCAACTTCTCACAAAGGGTCATCTCGGTTTGGGCCATAATACCCTACCACTGTTAAGAAAGAACCCTTAACTGATAAGTTGACGATTACCCACCTGCCACCTGGGTCTATCATCGATTTTAATATACGGGCATTTGCTTGCTTCTTAACCAGGATGGCCACCCCCCTAATGTTAGCGGTCTGATTAGAACTGATGCAATGTTCCACCCATCTAAGTTTTCCAAAGATCCCACTCATTTCCTCCTTCAAGAGATGTGTCTCCTGTAGAATAATTATTTGAGCCGGGGAATCTTTAAGATATTGTAGGATCTTTGCCCTCCTACTTTTCACCCTGAGGCCGTTAACGTTCCAAGATAAACACTGTAAATTACTCATGGCGGTTTAACCAATGGAACCTTGAGTATGCCAAAATCTCCCGGAGTGCCCATACCAAACCAAACACGATGACCATAAACCCAGAAAGGTGAGTGAGAGTTTGTATTTTTTATTTTTACCCCAATGCTCCCCACCCCGTGCACCCTCACCCTACCCTTGAACCCCCCCCTGGAGAACCCTACCCCCATTGCCTGGACTAATAGTCCAGTTTTGCCTACCGTAGCACCCTGCCCTGTCCCTTACTACCAAAGAATTTCGACCCTGATACCCTATCTCTATCCTTCTCAAAGTCTCTTACTAGTGCTGTGACCCTGAGAGTGTAAATTTGACAAAAGAAAAAAAGAGAAAAAGAAAAAAGGAACTCCTATGTGCAAGACCCAGAATCCTGAGATAGGGTTAACCTAATCATAGAGAACCCGACATGTGCGAGTCTTCCCAGGTAAACTATTTAGAAACTCCGATTAGATTCTCCAAAAGCTCATCCGCCTCTTGCACTGTTTTTAAATTATACATTTTGTTATTGTGCATAATTTTTAGGAGGGCAGGAAATTTTAGTTGAACAACCGCACCCAATTTCCTGAAGTCCTCCATTTTCCTGCCCAACTCCCATTGTCGATCCAGAGTGGCGCGAGCCAAGTCGGAGCGAATCTCAAAGGCAAAGTCTCTGGGTTTCAGGGATTTTTGTTTTTAGGCACAGTTCAAGATCTTTTCTTTCAAGGAGAATGTGAGAAAGTTAATCAAGATCTTCCTCAGCTTAGTCCGATTTGGATGTTTCCTGAAGGGATCCCTGTGGATCCTCTGAATGTCCTTCTTTAGTTCCTCTTCCGTTTCCTCGATCTGGACTGATTCTTTTATGAGGGTGACAATAAATGTCTTAAGATCTTCGCCCTCTTTTCCCTCAGGGACGTTCAAAAGGCGTAAGTTATTACGCCGAGAATTATTCTCCAACATTTCCAATCTGTCCCGGAGCACAACTTCTTCCTTTTTAAGCAATAATATATCTGTTTTAGCAGCTCCCAGATCATCCCTGAGCTCTCCGACTGAACTCTCTAAGGCCACTGTCCTTGAGTTGAGGAGATCGATTTTCTTCTCGAGGGACTCACAAAAAAGCCTAATCTCCCCCTGATTTGCCTCTGAAATGGAGAAACCCTTTCTAATATCTATTGATAGTGTAGAAAAGAAGACTTCCAGAGATGCCACCGAGTCCCCGCCGTGTCATGGGCCACAGGACTTCCCTCCGCTTCTCCACTTCCACTGGCCTTGGCTTTCTGCACCCCTCTTGCTTCCTTCTGCACTTCTGTTGCTATTTTCTGCACTTCTGCTGCTTCTTTCTGCACTTCTGTTGCTTCTTTCTGCACTCCTCTTGCCTCTTTCTGCACCCTTCTTCCCTCTTTCTGCACCTCTCTTGCCCCTTTCTGCACCCCTGTTCCCTTTTTCTGCACCTCTCTTGCCTGTTTCTGCAACTCTCTTGCCTCTTTCTGCAGTTCTCTTGTCTCCTTCTGCACCTCTGTTGCTTGTTTATGCACTTCTCTTGCCTCTTTCTGCACCCATCTTGCCTCCTTCTGCACCTCTGTTGGTTCTTTCTGCATTGCTCTTGATTCTTTCTGCACCTCTCTTGCAAATGTTTGCACCCCTCTTGCCCCTTTCTGCACCCCTCTTCCCTCTTTCTGCACATCTCTTGCCTGTTTCTGCAACTCTCTTGCCTCTTTCTACAGTTCTCTTGCCTCTTTCTGCACCTCTGTTGCTTCTTTCTGCACTTCTCTTGCCTCTTTCTGCACCGCTCTTGCTTCTTTCTGCACCTCTCTTGGTTGTTTCTGTACTGCTCTTGTTGCTTTCTTCACCTGCCTTGCAAATTTCTGCACCCCTCTTGCCTCTTTCTGCACCCCTCTTCCCTCTTTCTGCACTTCTCTTGCCTCTGTCTGCACCCCTCTTGCCTCTTTCTGCACCTCTGTTGCTTCTTTCTGTACCTCTGTTCCTTCTTTCTGCACTTCTCTTGCTTTCTGCACCTGCCTTGCACATTTCTGCACCTCTCTTGCCTCTTTCTGCACCCCTCTTCCATCTTTCTGCACCCCTCGTGCCTGTGTGCACCTCTCTTGCCTCTTTCTGCACCCCTCTTGCCTCTTTCTGCACCTCTGTTGGTTCTTTCTGCACCCCTCTTGCCTCTTTCTGCACCTCTGTTGCTTCCTTCGGCACATCTCTTGCCTCTTTCTGCACCCCTCTTGCCTCTTTGTGCACCTCTGTTGCTTCTTTCTGCACTTCTCTTGCCTCTTTCTGCACCGCTCTTGCTTCTTTCTGCACCTCTCTTGGTTGTTTCTGTACTGCTCTTGTTTCTTTCTGCACCTGTCTTGCAAATTTCTGCACCCCTCTTGCCTCTTCCTGCACCCCTCTTCCCTCTTTCTGCACCTCTCATGCCTCTGTCTGCACCCCTCTTGCCTCTTTCTGCACCTCTGTTGCTTCTTTCTGCACTTCTCTTGCTTCTTTCTGCACCTCTCTTACTTCTTTCTGTACCCCTCGTGCCTCTGTGTGCACTCCTCTTGCCTCTTTCTGCACCTCTGTTGCTTCTTTCTGCACTTCTCTTGCTTCTTTCTGCACTTCTCTTGCCTCTTTCTGCACCTATCTTGCCTCTTTCTGCACCCTTCTTCCCTCTTTCTGCACCCCTCTTGCTTCTTTCTGCACCCCTCTTGCCTCTTTCTGCACCCCTCTTGCCTCTTTCTGCACCCCTCTTGCCTCTTTCTGCACCTCTCTTGCCTGTTTCTGCACCTCTCTTGCCTCTTTCTGCACCTCTGTTGCTTCTTTCTGCACTTCTCTTACTTCTTTCTGCACCCCTCGTGCCTCTGTGTGCACTCCTCTTGCCTCTTTCTGCACCTCTGTTGCTTCTTTCTGCACTTCTCTTGCTTCTTCTGCACTTCTCTTGCTTCTTTCTGCACCCCTCTTGCGTCTTTATGCACCCTTCTTCCCTCTTTCTGCACCTCTCTTGCCTCTTTCTGCACCCCTCTTGTCTGTTTCTGCACCTCTGTTAGTTCTTTCTGCACTGCTCTTGCTTCTTTATGCACCTCTCTTGCCTGTTTCTGCACCTCTCTTGCCTCTTTCTGCAGTTCTCTTGCCTGCTTCTGCACCTCTGTTGCTTCTTTCTGCACTTCTCTTGCCTCTTTCTGCACCCCTCTTGTCTGTTTCTGCACCTCTGTTGGTTCTTTCTGCACTGCTCTTGCTTCTTTCTGGACCTCTCTTGCCTGTTTCTGCAACTCTCTTGCCTCTTTCTGCACTTCTCTTGCCTCCTTCGGCACCTCTGTTGCTTCTTTCTGAACTTCTCTTGCCTCTTTTTGCACCTCTGTTGCTTCTTTCTGCACTTCTGTTGCTTCTTTCTGCACCCTTCTTCCCTCTTTCTGCACCTCTCTTGCCTCTTTCTGCACCTCTCTTGCCTGTTTCTGCAACTCTCTTGCCTGTTTCTGCAGTTCTCTTGTCTCCTGCTCCTCTCTTGCAAATTTCTACACCCCTCTTGCCTTTCTCTGCACCCCTCTTGCCTCCTGCACCTGTTGCTTGTTTCTGCACTTCTCTTGCCTCTTTCTGCACCCATCTTGCCTCCTTCTGCACCTCTCTTGCCTCTTTCTGCACCCCTGTTCCCTTTTTCTGCACCTCTCTTGCCTGTTTCTGCAACTCTCTTGCCTCTTTCTGCAGTTCTCTTGTCTCCTGCTCCTCTCTTGCAAATTTCTATACCCCTCTTGCCTTTCTCTGCACCCCTCTTGCCTCCTGCACCTCTGTTGCTTGTTTCTGCACTTCTCTTCCCTCTTTCTGCACCCATCTTGCCTCCTTCTTCACCTCTGTTGGTTCTTTCTGCACTACTCTTGCTTCTTTCTGCACCCCTGTTCCCTCTTTCTGCACATCGCTTGCCTGTTTCTGCAACTCTCTTGCCTCTTTCTGCACCTCTGTTGCTTCTTTCTGCACTTCTCTTGCCTCTTTCTACACCTCTCTTGGTTGTTTCTGTACTGCTCTTTTTGCTTTCTGCACCTGTCTTGTAAATTTCTGCACCCCTCTTGCCTCTTTCTGCACCCCTCTTCCCTCTTTCTGCACCCCTCTTGCCTCTTTCTGCACTTCTCTTGTCTTCTGCTCCTCTCTTGCATATTTCTGTACCTCTCTTGCCTCTTTCTGCACCCTCTTGCCTCCTGCACCTCTGTTGCTTGTTTCTGCACTTCTCTTGCCTCTTTCTGCACCCATCTTGCCTCCTTCTGCACCTCTGTTGCTTCTTTCTGCACTACTCTTGCTTCTTTCTGCACCTCTGTTGCCTCTTTCTGCACACTCTCTTGCCTCTTTCTGCACCTCTGTTGACTCTTTCTGCACCCCTGTTACTTCTTTCTGCACTTCTCTTGCCTCTTTCTGCACCTCTCTTGCTTCTTTCTGCACCTCTGTTGACTCTTTCTGCACCCCTGTTACTTCTTTCTGCACTTCTCTTGCCTCTTTCTGCACCCCTCTTGCCTCTTTCTGCACCTCTCTTGCCTCTTTCTGCACTTCTCTTGCTTCTTTCTGCACCCTCTTGCGTCTTTATGACCCTTCTTGCCTCTTTCTGCACTTCTCTTGCCTCTTTCTGCACCCCTCTTGTCTGCTTCTGCACCTCTGTTGGTTCTTTCTGCACTGCTCTTGCTTCTTTCTGCACCTCTCTTGCCTGTTTCTGCACCTCTCTTGCCTCTTTCTGCACTTCTCTTGCCTGCTTCTGCACCTCTGTTGCTTCTTTCTGTACTTCTCTTGCCTCTTTCTGCACCCCTCTTGCCTCCTTCTGCACCTCTGTTGGTTCTTTCTGCACTGCTCTTGCTTCTTTCTGCACCTCTCTTGCCTGTTTCTGCAACTCTCTTGCCTCTTTCTGCACCTCTGTTGCTTCTTTCTGCACTTCTCTTGCCTCTTTCTGCACCTCTGTTGCTTCTTTCTGCACTTCTGTTGCTTCTTTCTGCACCCTTCTTCCCTCTTTCTGCACCTCTCTTGCCTCTTTCTGCACCTCTCTTGCCTGTTTCTGCACCTCTCTTGCCTGTTTCTGTACCTCTCTTGCCTCTTTCTGCAGTTCTCTTGCCTGCTTCTGCACCTCTGTTGCTTCTTTCTGTACTTCTCTTGCCTCTTTCTGCAACCCCTCTTGTCTGTTTCTGCACCTCTGTTGGTTCTTTCTGCACTGCTCTTGCTTCTTTCTGGACCTCTCTTGCCTGTTTCTGCAACTCTCTTGCCTCCTTCGGCACCTCTGTTGCTTCTTTCTGAACTTATAATGCCTCTTTTTGCACCTCTGTTGCTTCTTTCTGCACTTCTGTTGCTTCTTTCTGCACCCTTCTTCCCTCTTTCTGCACCTCTCTTGCCTCTTTCTGCACCTCTCTTGCCTGTTTCTGCACCTCTCTTGCCTGTTTCTGCAACTCTCTTGCCTCTTTCTGCAGTTCTCTTGTCTCCTGCTCCTCTCTTGTAAATTTCTACACCCCTCTTGCCTTTCTCTGCACCCCTCTTGCCTCCTGCACCTGTTGCTTGTTTCTGCACTTCTCTTGCCTCTTTCTGCACCCATCTTGCCTCCTTCTGCACCTCTCTTGCCTCTGTCTGCACCACTGTTCCCTCTTTGTGCACCTCTTTTGATTGTTTCTGCAACTCTCTTGTCTCTTCCTGCACTTTTCTTGCCTCTTTCTGCACCTCTGTTGCTTCTTTCGGCACTTCTCTTGCCTCTTTCTGCACCCCTCTTGCCTCTTTCTGCACCTCTGTTGCTTCTTTCTGCACTTCTCTTGCTTCTTTCTACATCTCTCCTGCTTCTTTCTGCACCCCTCTTGCCTCTTTCTGCACCGTTCTTCCCTCTTTCTGCACCTCTCTTGCCTCTTTCCGCACCTCTTTTGCTTGTTTCTGTACTTCTTTTGCCTCTTTCTGTACCACTCTTGTCTCCTTCTGCACCTCTGTTGTTTGTTTCTGCACTGCTCTTGCTTCTTTCTGCACCTCTCTTGCAAATTTGTGCACCCCTCTTGCCTCTTTCTGCACCCCTCTTGCCTCCTTCTGCACCTCTGTTGGTTGTTTCTGCACTGCTCTTGCTTCTTTCTGCACCTCTCTTGCCTGTTTCTGCACCTCTCTTGCCTCTTTCTGCAGTTCTCTTGCCTGCTTCTGCACCTCTGTTGCTTCTTTCTGTACTTCTCTTGCCTCTTTCTGCACCTCTCTTGTCTGTTTCTGCACTTCTGTTGGTTCTTTCTGCACTGCTCTTGCTTCTTTCTGGACCTCTCTTGCCTGTTTCTGCAACTCTCTTGCCTCTTTCTGCACTTCTCTTGCCTCCTTCGGCACCTCTGTTGCTTCTTTCTGAACTTCTCATGCCTCTTTTTGCACCTCTGTTGCTTCTTTCTGCACTTCTGTTGCTTCTTTCTGCACCCTTCTTCCCTCTTTCTGTACCTCTCTTGCCTCTTTCTGCACCTCTCTTGCCTGTTTCTGCACCTCTCTTGCCTGTTTCTGCAACTCTCTTGCCTCTTTCTGCAGTTCTCTTGTCTCCTGCTCCTCTCTTGCAAATTTCTACACCCCTCTTGCCTTTCTCTGCACCCCTCTTGCCTCCTGCACCTGTTGCTTGTTTCTGCACTTCTCTTGCCTCTTTCTGCACCCATCTTGCCTCCTTCTGCACCTCTCTTGCCTCTGTTCTGCACCACTGTTCCTTCTTTGTGCACCTCTTTTGATTGTTTCTGCAACTCTCTTGTCTCTTCCTGCACTTTTCTTGCCTCTTTCTGCACCTCTGTTGCTTCCTTCGGCACTTCTCTTGCCGCTTTCTGCTCCCCTCTTGCCTCTTTGTGCACCTCTGTTGCTTCTTTCTGCACTTCTCTTGCTTCTTTCTACATCTCTCCTGCTTCTTTCTGCACCCCTCTTGCCTCTTTCTGCACCGTTCTTCCCTCTTTCTGCACCTCTCTTGCCTCTTTCCGCACCTCTTTTGCTTCTTTCTGTACTTCTTTTGCCTCTTTCTGTACCACTCTTGTCTCCTTCTGCACCTCTGTTGTTTGTTTCTGCACTGCTCTTGCTTCTTTCTGCACCTCTCTTGCAAATTTGTGCACCCCTCTTGCCTCTTTCTGCACCCCTCTTGCCTCCTTCTGCACCTCTGTTGGTTGTTTCTGCACTTCTCTTGCTTCTTTCTGCACCTCTTCTGCCTGTTTCTGCAACTCTCTTGCCTCTTTCTGCACTTCTCTTGCCTCTTTCTGCACCCCTCTTGTCTGTTTCTGCACCTCTGTGGGTTCTTTCTGCACTGCTCTTGCTTCTTTCTGTACCTCTCTTGCCTGTTTCTGCAACTCTCTTGCCTCTTTCTGCACTTCTCTTGCCTCCTTCGGCACCTCTGCTGCTTCTTTCTGAACTTCTCTTGCCTCTTTTTGCACCTCTGTTGCTTCTTTCTGCACTTCTGTTGCTTCTTTCTGCACCCTTCTTCCCTCTTTCTGCACCTCTCTTGCCTCTTTCTGCACCTCTCTTGCCTCTTTCTGCACCTCTCTTGCCTGTTTCTGCAACTCTCTTGCCTCTTTCTGCAGTTCTCTTGTCTCCTGCTCCTCTCTTGCAAATTTCTATACCCCTCTTGCCTTTCTCTGCACCCCTCTTGCCTCCTGCACCTCTGTTGCTTGTTTCTGCACTTCTCTTGCCTCTTTCTGCACCCATCTTGCCTCCTTCTGCACCTCTGTTGGTTCTTTCTGCACTGCTCTTGCTTCTTTCTGCACCCCTGTTCCCTCTTTCTGCACATCGCTTGCCTGTTTCTGCAACTCTCTTGCCTCTTTCTACAGTTCTCTTGCCTCTTTCTGCACCTCTCTTGCCTCTTTCTGCACTTCTCTTGCCTCTTTCTGCACCTCTCTTGGTTGTTTCTGTACTGCTCTTGTTGCTTTCTGCACCTGTCTTGTAAATTTCTGCACCCCTCTTGCCTCTTTCTGCACCCCTCTTCCCTCTTTCTGCACCCCTCTTGCCTCTTTCTGCACCTCTGTTGGTTCTTTCTGCACTGCTCTTGCTTCTGTCTGCTACTCTCTTGCACATTTCTGCACCCCTCTTGCCTCTTTCTGCACCACTGTTGGTTCTTTCTGTACCTCTTGCCTCTGTCTGCACCACTGTTCCCTCTTTGTGCACCTCTTTTGATTGTTTCTGCAACTCTCTTGTCTCTTCCTGCACTTTTCTTGCCTCTTTCTGCACCTCTGTTGCTTCCTTCGGCACTTCTCTTGCCTCTTTCTGCACCCCTCTTGCCTCTTTGTGCACCTCTGTTGCTTCTTTCTGCACTTCTCTTGCTTCTTTCTACATCTCTCCTGCTTCTTTCTGCACCCCTCTTGCCTCTTTCTGCACCGTTCTTCCCTCTTTCTGCACCTCTCTTGCCTCTTTCCGCACCTCTTTTGCTTGTTTCTGTACTTCTTTTGCCTCTTTCTGTACCACTCTTGTCTCCTTCTGCACCTCTGTTGTTTGTTTCTGCACTGCTCTTGCTTCTTTCTGCACCTCTCTTGCAAATTTGTGCACCCCTCTTGCCTCTTTCTGCACCCCTCTTGCCTCCTTCTGCACCTCTGTTGGTTGTTTCTGCACTGCTCTTGCTTCTTTCTGCACCTCTTTTGCCTGTTTCTGCAACTCTCTTGCCTCTTTCTGCACTTCTCTTGCCTCCTTCTGCACCTCTGTTGCTTGTTTCTGCAGTTCTCTTGTCTCTTTCTGCACCCCTCTTGCCTCTTTCTGCACCTCTGTTGCTTCTTTCTGCACTTCTCTTGCTTCTTCTGCACTTCTCTTGCTTCTTTCTGCACCCCTCTTGCGTCTTTATGCACCCTTCTTCCCTCTTTCTGCACCTCTCTTGCCTCTTTCTGCACCCCTCTTGTCTGTTTCTGCACCTCTGTTGGTTCTTTCTGCACTGCTCTTGCTTCTTTATGCACCTCTCTTGCCTGTTTCTGCACCTCTCTTGCCTCTTTCTGCAGTTCTCTTGCCTGCTTCTGCACCTCTGTTGCTTCTTTCTGTACTTCTCTTGCCTCTTTCTGCACCCCTCTTGTCTGTTTCTGCACCTCTGTTGGTTCTTTCTGCACTGCTCTTGCTTCTTTCTGGACCTCTCTTGCCTGTTTCTGCAACTCTCTTGCCTCTTTCTGCACTTCTCTTGCCTCCTTCGGCACCTCTGTTGCTTCTTTCTGAACTTCTCTTGCCTCATTTTGCACCTCTGTTGCTTCTTTCTGCACTTCTGTTGCTTCTTTCTGCACCCTTCTTCCCTCTTTCTGCACCTCTCTTGCCTCTTTCTGTACCTCTCTTGCCTGTTTCTACATCTCTCTTGCCTGTTTCTGCAACTCTCTTGCCTCTTTCTGCAGTTCTCTTGTCTCCTGCTCCTCTCTTGCAAATTTCTACACCCCTCTTGCCTCTTTCTGCACCACTGTTGGTTCTTTCTGTACCTCTTGCCTCTGTCTGCACCCCTCTTGCCTCTTTGTGGACCTCTTTTGATTGTTTCTGCAACTCTCTTGTCTCTTCCTGCACTTTTCTTGCCTCTTTCTGCACCTCTGTTGCTTCTTTCGGCACTTCTCTTGCCTCTTTCTGCACCCCTGTTCCCTCTTTCTGCACCTCTGTTGCTTCTTTCTGCACTTCTCTTGCTTCTTTCTACATCTCTCCTGCTTTTTCTGCACCCCTCTTGCCTCTTTCTGCACCGTTCTTCACTCTTTCTGCACCTCTCTTGCCTCTTTCCGCACCTCTTTTGCTTGTTTCTGTACTTCTTTTGCCTCTTTCTGTACCACTCTTGTCTCCTTCTGCACCTCTGTTTTTGTTTCTGCACTGCTCTTGCTTCTTTCTGCACCTCTCTTGCAAATTTATGCATCCCTCTTGCCTCTTTCTGCACCCCTCTTGCCTCCTTCTGCACCTCTGTTGGTTGTTTCTGCACTGCTCTTGCTTCTTTCTGCACCTCTCTTGCCTGTTTCTGCACCTCTCTTGCCTCTTTCTGCACTTCTCTTGCCTGCTTCTGCACCTCTGTTGCTTCTTTCTGTACTTCTCTTGCCTCTTTCTGCACTTCTCTTGCCTCCTTCGGCACCTCTGTTGCTTCTTTCTGAACTTCTCATGCCTCTTTTTGCACCTCTGTTGCTTCTTTCTGCACTTCTGTTGCTTCTTTCTGTACCCTTCTTCCTTCTTTCTGTACCTCTCTTGCCTCTTTCTGCACCTCTCTTGCCTGTTTCTGCACCTCTCTTGCCTGTTTCTGCAACTCTCTTGCCTCTTTCTGCAGTTCTCTTGTCTCCTGCTCCTCTCTTGCAAATTTCTACACCCCTCTTGCCTTTCTCTGCACCCCTCTTGCCTCCTGCACCTGTTGCTTGTTTCTGCACTTCTCTTGCCTCTTTCTGCACCCATCTTGCCTCCTTCTGCACCTCTCTTGCCTCTGTTTGCACCACTGTTCCTTCTTTGTGCACCTCTTTTGATTGTTTCTGCAACTCTCTTGTCTCTTCCTGCACTTTTCTTGCCTCTTTCTGCACCTCTGTTGCTTCCTTCGGCACTTCTCTTGCCTCTTTCTGCACCCCTATTGCCTCTTTGTGCACCTCTGTTGCTTCTTTCTGCACTTCTCTTGCTTCTTTCTACATCTCTCCTGCTTCTTTCTGCACCTCTCTTGCCTCTTTCTGCACCGTTCTTCCCTCTTTCTGCACCTCTCTTGCCTCTTTCCGCACCTCTTTTGCTTGTTTCTATACTTCTTTTGCCTCTTTCTGTACCACTCTTGTCTCTTCTGCACCTCTGTTGTTTGTTTCTGCACTGCTCTTGCTTCTTTCTGCACCTCTCTTGCAAATTTGTGCACCCCTCTTGCCTCTTTCTGCACCCCTCTTGCCTCCTTCTGCACCTCGGTTGTTTCTGCACTTCTCTTGCTTCTTTCTGTACCTCTTCTGCCTGTTTCTGCAACTCTCTTGCCTCTTTCTGCACTTCTCTTGCCTCCTTCTGCACCGCTGTTGCTTGTTTCTGCAGTTCTCTTGTCTCTTTCTGCACCCCTCTTGCCTCTTTCTGCACCTCTGTTGCTTCTTTCTGTACTTATCTTGCTTCTTCTGCACTTCTCTTGCTTCTTTCTGCACCCCTCTTGCGTCTTTATGGACCCTTCTTCCCTCTTTCTGCACCTCTCTTGCCTCTTTCTGCACCCCTCTTGTCTGTTTCTGCACCTCTGTTGGTTCTTTCTGCACTGCTCTTGCGTCTTTATGCACCTCTCTTGCCTGTTTCTGCACCTCTCTTGCCTCTTTCTGCAGTTCTCTTGCCTGCTTCTGCACCTCTGTTGCTTCTTTCTGCACTTCTCTTGCCTCTTTCTGCACCCCTCTTGTCTGTTTCTGCACCTCTGTTGGTTCTTTCTGCACTGCTCTTGCTTCTTTCTGGACCTCTCTTGCCTGTTTCTGCAACTCTCTTGCCTCTTTCTGCACTTCTCTTGCCTCCTTCGGCACCTCTGTTGCTTCTTTCTGAACTTCTCTTCCCTCTTTCTGCACTTCTCTTGCCTCTTTCTGCACCTCTCTTGCCTGTTTCTGCAACTCTCTTGCCTCTTTCTGCAGTTCTCTTGTCTCCTGCTCCTCTCTTGCAAATTTCTACACCCCTCTTGCCTTTCTCTGCACCCCTCTTGCCTCCTGCACCTGTTGCTTGTTTCTGCACTTCTCTTGCCTCTTTCTGCACCCATCTTGCCTCCTTCTGCACCTCTGTTGGTTCTTTCTGCACTGCTCTTGCTTCTTTCTGCACCCCTGTTCCCTCTTTCTGCACATCGCTTGCCTGTTTCTGCAACTCTCTTGCGTCTTTATGCACCCTTCTTCCCTCTATATGCACCTCTCTTGCCTCTTTCTGCACCCCTCTTGTCTGTTTCTACATTGTTCTTTCTGCACTGTGTAGGAGAGTAGGATCTGCTTCACATGGGTACCCCCACGTTTTGCTGATGCTTTTCTATTTTCGACTTTAGTCTGGCTGGGGCCCTGCTAATCAGAACCCCAGCCTAGCTGCTTCCTCTCTAAAATGGTTTCCATGTACCTTAGGTACATCTTTAATTGGAATCTGGAGTGCCCTTATAAGTCCCTAGTATATGGTATACTATGTACCCAGGGCATAGGTACCTCAGAGGCCTGCCAGGGGCTGAAGCATGTATTATGCCACCCCTGGAAGGCCAGCCAAAATGACACCACAGGTCTGCAACTGCAGCCTGGGTAAGGTGGTGCATGCACCTCTTACTGTGATATAGGCTACCTATATCACTACCATTGCACACACATATAAACCTATAAGTCAATCCTATGGCAGGCCTTTACAATCCTGAAGGCAGAGTGCTTGGTTTTTATGTGAGAAGGTGCCCCTGCATGAGCAGGGCCCCTCTGCAGCTTTCGGAGTCAATCCTCTCATGCTGTTTGTGGTGCAGCCTGACCATATACTCTTAAAATGCTAACTTTGGGATGGCTGCACAGAAACATGTTGTGTTTGGTGTCAAACATCTTGGAATACTACCCCCCCCCACCAATTCTGGCGGCGGGGGTAGCATTCCACCCTTCTAGAGGGAGAGACATGTACACACCGGGCTACCCGGTAACTTCTTTCCAGAGCCCTGGCATCACAAAATGGATGCCGCTGCCACAGACACGGGTCTGGCCTCCTGCTGCTGACTGAAACTCCGGCAGGGGAGGCCTGGACAATAGGTTTCCTGTCTGGGGAGGTGTAACCACCTCCCCAGACAGGATAGTGTGTATTGGGGCTGGGCGGGAGCACCCTCTGGTGCTTTGAAGTCCTGCACTGGGGGCACATTTGGTGTCCCTGTGCATATGCCAGTTCAAACCGGTTGCAGGGGCTACCTGCCCCTGCTCTGGTGCGAAACTGGACAAAGGGAATGGGTGTAACCACCCCTCTTCCCTGACCCTCCCATAGGTGGGTCCCCAGAGTATGTCCAACCCCTAACTTTGTATAAGTATGGGACCCCAGTCCTTAGGACTTTAGATTACCCTGGACGAAACTCTGAAGCCGAATCCTGGACCTTCGACGCTCTACTTTACGATTAGAGGACTGAAGAATCTCCCTTGGGGTCAAGGAGTGACTCCCCTGCTTGGCAGGCACCTAAGAAGCAATTGTCCGGTCTGCATCGCCGAAGCTCCCGCCGGACGCCGAAGTCTTTGCATCACCAGATGTGGATTTCCAGACTTCCCAGAGGCTTCCCTGAGTCCCCAGTGAAGCTGAGGCCCGTAGCTGTCGTGGGTAACGTGGGACCGTGACCCCTGGACACCAAGCACATTTGC
Source organism: Calotriton arnoldi (assembly GCA_963921515.1). Classification (NCBI taxonomy): domain Eukaryota; kingdom Metazoa; phylum Chordata; class Amphibia; order Caudata; family Salamandridae; genus Calotriton; species Calotriton arnoldi. The sequence continues at coordinate 56,849 of CAWUFW010021733.1, read as the reverse complement.
AAGTGCATCCTCTTCCTGGCCTCCCACGAAGTTGTGCTTTGGGCTCCACGTAGCCCCCACCTCCAGCACCGACTGCACCGAAGATCACTGGCCTCCACTCCACAAGTGTCCTGTAAGCCAGCTCCAAGTGCGTCCACTCGAGGCTCCTTTGCGGTCGCTAGTCCGTTGGCTAGTGGGCCCTCCCGAAGGCAACTCTTCTTCTGCTTGGGCTTTCCTGGTTGCTCCAGAGGTGCCCTGACTTACCTTCACTGGATGAGTCCCCCAGACCTTGCTGGTCTGCATCACCGTCCTTTCTTTGTTTCCCCATGACTTGCCGTTGCCAAGGCTTGTTGGGTCCAATCCGGTCGCCGACACCGCAGCAATCGACAGACGTCGTGGGACAGCTCGAATCCAGCTCCTGGTTGTCGTCGACGCCTCCTGGACCTCGTGGCTGAAGAGTCAAGATGACCGTCAACCTACCTGAAGCACCCAACATCGGTGGGCATCTGCTCATCGCCTTCCTGGGCACTGGCTAGTGACCCAGACTCTGTCCCCTCTGCTTTCAGGTTCTTCAGATCTTCGATCCACCCTTGGATCCACCCGGACACTTTCAACTTGGCCGCCAGCAGCACTTTGCAGCAGATCGCCATTGAAAACGAGGACGAAACCCGACCCCGAAAGACACCTATGCACCCGGCTCCCCTGGGTGAGGTAACTCGAGTACTCCGGTGCTCCCGTGGGTATTGACTCTAGAACGACCTAGTACTAAAGGGGTTTCCTCCAAGTCCTCCTCCAAGTGTCCTTTTTCTTTAAAACTCCAACTGCGACAGTCCCCCGTGGGTCCCCTGTGTCACTACCTTGGGTGGTTCCTTGTGGTCCAAGCATTTCTACAGGCTCTAGGCCTTGTGTCTAGCTCAGTCGTGGTTCTTATACCACTTTATTGGTATATGGTTTGGTATGCCCCTAGGGCCCAAACGTGTATTTGTGCTATTACTGTTGATATTCGACTTGTAACTTATGTACTTCGAACTCTAGCCTCATAAAGAGACTAGAGGGGTGTGTTTAAGACTAAATACATATATTTTAAATATATACCTGGTGTGGTCCTCTTTCATTTGGTCACTCAAGAGATTATAGACTTGTAAAACAAGCTGCTTTACATTCCTTCAAGACTTAGCCTGAAGGCTGCTCTCCATAGCTACCACTAGGATAGCTTTCAATAAAGGTTGTCTTTAACCTATCTCCAATAAGGGGTTGTTTGGACTGGTGCAAGGTGCCCACTATAATTAGTGGACAGCATATACCAGGCCAACTTCTCACATTGGTTTGCAGCGGGTGGGATTCCAGCTTGCTATTGTTTTACCAGATAATCTCAATTGAATTGATCAACTGAAAACCACTAAGGGTACCTTAGGTACATATAAATCAAGCTTAGGATACAGTAAGTTCTACTGAACTTAGAGTTGTGTGTTAAGGGATAGCACACCCTTTCTACAACTCAAGAGAGTTTAGTAGGCCACACTAGAGTAGGTAGTGCATACACCACACCACACTAGTAATGTCTTCACTGCCAGGAACCAGTGAGCTCCTGCCATCCAGATATGACAACCTCTCATTCTTGGAATTAAGAGAGTTGTGCAAAGTTAGGAAGTTGAAGACAGGCAAAAGTTCCAACACCCAACGTCTCCTGGAGATGCTTCTGCTAGATGACCTCAGAAGACCCCTAAGGTCTGAAAGGGTAGGCAGAGAGGGTGGGGCAGAAGATGAGGGAGGGGCCAGGGATGAAAATGCCCAGGACCTGACCTCTGAAACTGGCCAGGGGGATGACAATGATCCTGACCTGGACAATGCAGCTACTCCTGAGGATGAGGAGGAGGCCCAAAATGACCTCCACTTTGTCCCCCCAGGAAGAGTTGTGAGTGTGCCCAAAAGGTCTAGATCTCCTTCTCAGGAGTCTAACCACTCTGACACCTCAGTAGGGACCTCTGTCTCTTCTCATAGGAGGGAATCCTCTCATGAGAGGAGAAAGAGACTGCTTCAGTATGAACAAGCCCAGCTTGAGCTCAGAAAACAGCAGTTGGCTATAGACAGGGAGTCCCTAGATCTCTATAGACAGAGAAAAAGATGGGACTAGAGTCCCATGGTGGCAGCAATTTCCCCAGAGATAGGGAAAGGTCTTATGACCATAGAAACCTGAGCAAGGTTGTCCCTCCCTACCAGAGTGGGGATGACATCCACAAATGGATAACTGCACTGGAGAGGGCCTGTAAAGTACAGAGGGTCCCTCAGGAGCAGTGGGCAGCAATCTTGTGGCTCTCCTTTGCAGACAAAGGTAGAGATAAGCTCCTCACTGTTAGAGAAGAGGATGCTGACAATTACAAAGTCTTGAAGAGTGCTCTGATTGATGGGTTTGGCCTAACAACTGAACAATACAGGTTAAAGTTCAGAGATACCCAAAAAGCACAGACTCAAGACTGGGTGGACTTTGTTGATTGTTCTGCTAAGGCTCTGGAAGGTTGGTTGATGGGCAGTAAGGTATGTGACTTCACAGGATTGTACAATCTTATCATGAGGGAGCAGATTCTTAATAACTGTCAAAATCAGCTGTTGCATCAGTACCTGGTGGACTCTGATCTGACCTCTCCCCAAGAATTGGGAAAGAAGGCAGACAAATGGGTCAGAACCAGGGTGAGGCAGAAGGTACAGAACCAAGGTGGTGACCCTAAGAAGCAAGATTCTAAAAACTCTGATAAGGGTGGGGAGAAGGGTAAAGACCAGAAGTCTTCACAAGGCCCCCAAAAATCTTCTTCAGGTGGGGATTCACAGTCTAACAAGGGAAAAGGCCAAAAGAAACCATGGTGCAAAGTCTGTAAGCAAAAGACACACTGGACCAGTGATTGCACCAAGTCCAAAGACTCTATTCCAGCCCCCACCAATGCCCCTAAGGCACCTGTTCCCCCTAGTTCAGTTACAATTGGTGGTGGGAGTACTCAAGCTAAGGGTTTAGTAGGGTTGACCCTGGGTAATGAGATGAGCTCTGGCCTAGTCAGAGAACTCACTCAGGCTGTCCTAGTCTGTGATGGAGGCATGGATGTGACCTCCTGTGAGTCCCAGTAATTTGGGCAAGTACAGGCAACAGCCATTGATTAATGGAAAAGAGGCTTTGGCATTTAGGGACACAGGAGCATGTGTCACCATGGTGACACAAGATCTTGTGGATCCTGGGCAGATTATAATTGGTGAGATGTACCAAGTGACCAATGCTAGCAATGTCAGAACAGACCATACTCTGGCAGTTGTTAACTTCTCCTGGGGAGGGGTAACTGGCCTTAAGAAGGTTGTGGTGAGTGCAAACCTACCAGTTGAATGCTTGCTTGGCAATGATCTTGAAACTTCAGCTTGGGCAGAAGTGGAGCTCAGGACACATGCAGAAATGCTGGGGATCCCTGCAGATGTGTTTGCTGTGACCAGGTCACAGAGTAAAATGTCTAACACTGAACAGGCCTTGGATCCTGGAACAATGGACCAAGTGCCATCCAAGAGGAGGAGTAGTAGGGTTAAGGCAGTGCCTTCCCCCTTGGCTCAGAAGGAAGATCAGTCTCTTGAGGGGGATGATCTCAGTCCTGAGGAAGGAACTGTCCCAGAGGAGCTTGAACCTGACCAGGTTGAGTTCTTGGGGACAGGGGGCCCTTCCAGGGCAGATCTGAGCCAGGAGCAGCAGAGCTGCCCCTCTCTTGAACCCCTCAGACAGCAAGCTGCTGCTGAGGCTGCTGGGAATGCTAGTGGTCCCCATAAAGTGTATTGGGATGATGGACTCTTGTACTCAGAGTGTAGAGACCCCAAGCCTGGTGCCACCAGGAGGTTGGTTATACCTCTGAAGTTCAGGGGCTTCCTATTGACCCTAGCCCATGACATTCCTTTAGCAGGTCACTTGGGCCAGAACAAGACTTGGGACAGAATTGTCCCTCACTTTCACTGGCCCCACATGTCTGAAGACACCAAGGAGTTTTGTCGCTCCTGTGTAACCTGCCAAGCCAGTGGGAAGACAGGTGGCACCACAAAGGCCCCCCTGATACCACTACCTGTGGTGGGGGTTCCCTTTGAAAGAGTGGGGATTGATATTGTTGATCCCATGGATCCCCAAACAGCATCTGGGCACAGGTTTATCCTGGTGGTGGTGGACCATGCCACTAGGTACACAGAGGCTATTCCCCTTAGGACCACTACAGCACTTGTGGTGGCAAGAGCCCTCCTGGGAATTTTCTCAAGAGTGGGCTTCCCTAAGGAGGTTGTATCAGACATGGGTGCAAACTTTATGTCTGGATACTTAAAGGCAATGTGGAAGGAGTGTGGAGTGACTTACAAGTTCACCACACCCTATCACCCACAATGCAATGGTTTAGTTGAGAGATTCAACAAAACCTTAAAGGGCATGATTAAAGGGCTCCCAGAAAAGCTTAGGCGAAGATGGGACATACTCTTGCCCTGCCTTTTGTTTGCATACAGGGAGGTGCCTCAAAAGGGGTTGGCTACAGCCCTTTTGAACTTTTGTTTGGTCACCCTGTCAGGGGTCCATTGTGCTTGGTGAAGGAAGGATGGGAGTTACCTCTCAAGCCCCCAAAGCAAGACATAGTGGACTACATAGTTGGTCTCTGCTCCCGGATGGCTGAATACATGAAAAAGGCAACTAAAAACCTTGAGGCTAGCCAGGAAATACAAAAAGCCTGGCATGACCAAAAGGCTCTACTGACTGTTTACCAGCCAGGACAGAAGGTGTGGGTGTTGGAGCCAGTGACCCCAGCAGCTCTCCAAGACAAATGGAGTGGACCCCATACCATTGTTGAACAAAAGGGTGAGGTTACCTATTTGGTAGACCTAGGAACACCCAGGAGTCCCCACAGGGTTCTCCATGTCAACAGATTGAAACCATATGTGGACAGGGCAGACATGGGCTTGCTCATGGCTACTGATGAGGGACAGGAGGAAGAGAGTGACCCACTCCCTGACCTGCTCTCACAGAACCCTGATGATGGGTCAGTGGATGGTGTAGCCTTGGCAGGCAGCCTCACTACTCAGCAGCAAACTGATTGCAGACAAGTGCTCAATCAGTACAGACATATGTTCTCTCTGACTCCAAGTCAGACCACCTGGTGCACTCATGAAGTGGACACTGGGGACAGTCTGCCTATTAAAAATAAGATTTATAATCAACCTGACCATGTCAGGGACTGTATCAGGACAGAAGTCCAGAAAATGTTGGATTTGGGAGTTATTGAACCCTCAGATAGCCCTTGGGCTAGTCCAGTGGTCCTTGTACCAAAACCTCACACCAGTGGTGGGAAAAGAGAGATGAGGGTTTGTGTGGACTACAGGGTGTAGGAAGGTGGAATCTGACTATATGGTTGCCCCCACTTTTTTTCTGGTGTTTTGCTGGTTTATGACTTAGTTGGACTGGGATCCTGCTATTCAGGGCCCCAGTCTATCTGCTTTCTCTGTAAAATGGTTTCCATGTGCCTTAGGCACATCACTGATTGGAATCTGGAGTGCCCTTATAAGTCCTTAGTATATGGTATACTATGTACCAAGGGCATAGGTACCTCAGAGGCCTACCAGGGGCTGCAGCATGTATTATGCCACCCCTGGAAGGCCATCCAAACTGACACCACAGGTCTGCTACTGCAGCCTGGGTAAGGTGGTGCATGCACCCCTTACTGTGATATAGGCTACCTATATCACTATATACATACACACATATAAACCTATAAGTCACTCCTATGGCAGGCCTTATCAATCCTGAACCATTAAGATATAATGGGGTAACCCATAGAAGTCAATGGACCTGGGTAATAATTGGTATAGAAAAACAATGGTCCTAGACTTATGTTAAATTTTAGTTGTCTAAAGCAATCATAAACAGCATGAGGTACATATATAGTTTAAATCAATGATGTACCATTAACTTATTTAAAGAGCATTCAAATATATCCTCAAAATTCAAAAAAGGCACACACTATTGCTTTTTTGGTGACTCGTATTTTATTCGGTCACTTTTCATAACATATTATCATATTCAATGTTCAAGATAAAGGGGTGGTTGCTCCAAGGAAAAATGTGAAGAAAGAAAGTGCTCGTGAAGTAAGATAGAATATACAAGAGGGGGATCCAATCAAGCAAAACAATGATTCATCATTATTTACATTACAATCTCATTAGCAAAACTGGTCGTGATTCATGATTGCACCAGTTCTACATTAGGGCCTGTCCAATGGTTAATTTATGGTTATTCTTTACGTTCTTTCTCAAAAGTTAGCAAACAACGTTCGTCTGTAAGCAAGTAGGGCTGGGATAGTATACAGTACAGGCCCGAACAGGGGAGAGTGTCGACGTTTCGACCCTAGTGCAATGAGGGCAGTTTGTATCCTCTGCAAACGGGTCTTCCTCAGGACAGAAAGGAGGGATGGGGGGAGCAACTGATCATGGGTGATGCACAGTAAAAGTGCCGCCCCTAGTTATGGATTTAAAGGTCTTCAATCAATGGGTGAGAAAAATCGCCCACGGCGTCTCAATGAATCATCTTCGCACAGCCCGGGGGAATCCAGCTGGTCTGCTCGAGCACTTTCTTTCTTCACATTGGTACATCATTGATTTAAACTATATATGTACCTCATGCTGTTTATGATTGCTTTAGACAACTAAAATTTAACATAAGTCTAGGACCATTGTTTATCAATCCTGAAGGCAGAGTGCGTGGTTCCTATGTGAGAGGGTGCCCCTGCATGAGCAGGGCCCCTCTGCAGCGTTCGGAGACCCTTCTCTGATGCTGTTTGTAGTGCAGCCTGACCATATACTCTTAAGCGCATTATAACCTCGCGTTAAATGCTAACTTTGGAATGGCTGCACCGAAACATGTCGTGTTTGGTGTCAAACATCTTGGAATACTACCCCCCCGCCAATTCTGGTGGCGGGGGTAGCATTCCACCCTTCTAGAGGGAGAGACATGTTAACCCTGGCTTGGCCGGTAACTTCTTTCTAAAGCCCTGGCATCACCAAATGGATGCTGCTGCCACAGACACAAGTCTGGCCTCCTGCAGCTGGACGAAACTCCGGCAGGGGAGGCCTGGACAATAGGTTTCCTGTCCCAGGGAGGTGTGACCACCTCCCCAGACAGGATAGTGTATATTGGGGCTGGGCGGGAGCACTTTCGGGTGCTTTGAAGTCCTGCACTGGGGGCACACTTGGTGTCCCTGTGCATACCCCAGTTCAAACCGGATTTGGGGCTTGCAGCCCCTGCTTTGGCGCGAACTGGACAAAGGGAAAGGGGTGTAGCCACCCCTCTGCCCTGACCCACCCATAGGTGGGGCCACAGAGTAAGTCCAACCCCTAAACTTAGTATAAGTATAGGAACCCAGTCCTTAGGACTTTAGATTATCCCTGGACGAAACTCTGACACAGAATCCTGGACCTTCGACGCTCTACTCAAGACTACAGGACAGAACAATCTCCCTTGGGGTCAAGGAGTGACTCCCCTGCTTGGCAGGCACCAAAGAAGCAATTGTCCGGTCTGCATCGCCTAAGCTCCCATCGGACGCCGAAGTCTTTGCATCACCAGAGGTGGATTTCCAGACTTCCCCGAGGCTGCCCTGAGTCCCCAGCAAAGCTGAGGCCCATATCTGTCGTGGATAACGTGGAACCGTGACCCCTGGACACCGCACGCATTTGCTAGTGCATCCTCTTCTGGGTCTCCCACGAAGTCGTGCTTTGGGCTCCGAGTAGCCCTAGCCTCCAGCACTAAATGTACCGAAGATCACTGGCCTCCACTCCACGAGTGTCCTGTGAGCCAGCTCCACGTGCACCGTCTCAAGGCTCCTTCGCGGTCGCTAGCCCGTTGGCTAGTAGCACTTCACGAAGGCCAATCCTTTTCTTCTTGGGATCCCTGATTGCTCCAGGCTTGCCCTCACTTACCCTTGCTGGGTGAGTTCCTCAGACCTTGCTGGTCTGCATCATCGTCAATCTTCATCTACATCGAGACTTGCCGTTGCCAAGGCTTGTTGGGTCCAATCCGGTCGCTGACACCTCAGCACTCGACAGTCATCGTGTACCAGTCCGAATCCTGCTCCTGGTCACCGACAACGCCTCCTGGACCTCGTGGCTGAAGAGTCAAGATGACCGTCAACCTACCTGAAGCACTCGACATCGGTGGGCATCTGCTCATCGCCTTCCTGGTCACTGGCTAGTGACCCAGACTCTGTCCCCTCTGCTTTCAGGTTCTTCAGAACTCCGATCCACTCTTGGATCCACCCGGACACTTTCCACTTGGTCGCCAGCAGCACTTTGCAGCAGATCGCCATTCAAATCGACGACGAAACCCGACCCCGAAAGGCACCTATGCACCCGGCTTCCCTGGGTGAGGTAACAAGAGTACTCCGGTGCTCCCGTGGGTAGAGACTCTAGAACGACCTAGTTCTCAAAGGGTTTGCTCCAAGTCCTTCTTTAAGTGTCCCTTTTCTTTAATTTCCAAACCGCGACTTTCTCCATAGAAGTTAACGGCATTTCGCGGCTGTGTAATTACACTGCACGCGTCCCCCGTGGGTCCCCTGTGTCACTACCTTGGGTGGTTCCTTGTGGTCCAAGCACTTCTAGAGGCTCTAGGCCTAGTGTCTAGCTCAGTCGTGGTTCTTATACCACTTTATTGGTATATGGTTTGGTACGCCCCTAGGGCCCAAACGTGTATTTGTGCTATTACTGTGTTTAAATAACTTATAACTTATGTACTTCGAACTCTAGCCTCATAAAGAGACTAGAGGGGTGTGTTTAGCAATAAATACATATATTTTGAATATATACCTGGTGTGGTGCTTTTTCATTTGATCACTCAAGAGATTATAGACTGGTAAAACAAGCTGCTTTACATTCCTTCAAGACTTAGCCTGAAGGCTGCTCTCCATAGCTACCACTAGGATAGCTTTCAATATGGTTGTCTTTAACCTATCTCCAATAAGGGGTTGTTTGGACTGGTGCAAGGTGCCCACTATAATTAGTGGACAGCATATACCAGGCCAACTTCTCACATTGGTGTGCAGCGTGTGGGATTCCAGCTTGCTATTGTGTTACCAGATAATCTCAATTGAATTGATCAACTGAAAACCACTAAAGGTACCTAAGGTACATATAAATTAAGCTTAGAATACAGTAAGTTCTACTGAACTTAGAGTTGTGTGATAAGGGATAGCACACCCTTTCTACAACTCAAGACAGTTTAGTAGGCCACACTAGAGTAGGTAGGGCATACACCACACCTCACTAGTGATGTATTCAAAGCCAGGACCCAGTGAGTCCTTGCCAGAAGCCCCTGGGCTTCTTCCCTCCAAGTATGATACACTCCCATTCTTGGAATTGAGAGCATTATGCAATTTGAGGAAACTGAAGACAGGCCAAAGCCCCACCACCCAACATCTGAGAGAGATGTTAGAGGCTTATGATCTCAGCAGGCCCTTAGGGACTGAAGGGGTAGGAGCAGAGGGTGGGGCAGAAGATGAGGATGGGGCCAGGGGTAGCAACACCCCCAGCCCCCTCTGGAACTGACCAGGAGGGTGACAATGACCCTGACCTGGAAAACCCAATTCCTACTGTGGATGAGGAGGAGGATCAGAATGACCTCCACTTTGTCCCCCAGGAAGGATTGTGAGTGTGCCTAGAAGGTCTAGATCTCCTTCTCAGGAGTCTAACCACTCTAGCACCTCAGTAGGGACCTCTGTCTCCTCTCATAGGAGGGAATCCTCTCATGAGAGGAGAAAAAGACTGATTCAGTATGAGCAAGCCCAGCTTGAACTCAGAAAACAGCAGTTGGCTATAGACAGGAGTCCCTAGATCTCTACAAAGAGAGAAAAAGTTGGGACTAGAGTCCCATGGTGGCAGCAATATCCCTAAAGATAGGGAAAGGTCTTATGACCATAGAAACCTAAACAAGATTGTCCCTCCCTACCAGAGTGGGGATGACATCCACAAATGGATAACTGCACTGGAGAGGGCCTGTAAAGTTCAGAGGGTCCCCCAGAAGCAGTGGGCAGCAATCTTGTGGCTCTCCTTTGCAGACAAAGGTAGAGACAAGCTCCTCACTGTAAGAGAAGAGGATGCTGACAATTACACAGTCTTGAAGAGTGCTCTGATAGATGGGTTTGGCCTAACCACTGAACAGTATAGGTTGAAGTTCAGAGACACCCAAAAGCTCAGACTCAAGACTGGGTTGATTTTGTAGATTGTGCTACTAAGGCTCTGGAAGGTTGGATACATGGCAACAAAGTGCAGGACTTTTTAGGATTGTACAATTTGATTATGAGGGAGCAGATCCTTAAGAATTGTCAAAACCAGCTTTTGCACCAGTATCTGGTGGACTCTGATCTGACCTCTCCCCAAGAATTGGGAAAGAAGGCAGACAAATGGGTCAGAACCAGAGTAAAAACTAAAAATCAGGGTGGTGACCAGAAGAAAGATTCTACTAAGTCCCAAGAGAAAGGTGGGGATAAATCTAAGGATAAGTCCCCTACAGGGCTCCAAAATTCCTCTTCTGGGGGTGGGTCCCAAACTCCTTCTTCTCCTGAAAAGAAACCATATTGCCATGTCTGTAAAAAGCCTGGGCACTGGAAAACTGATCCCAGTTGCCCCAGGATTGGCAATAAAGAAAATGTTCCTCCCACAACTACTACCACCCCTCCTGGTACTACCAGTAGTAATCCTCCAGTTGGGAGTAGTGCACCCAAAAAGTTAGGTGCTTTTGCAAGAGGAACAGAGGTGGGCCCTAGTTTAGACAGGGACCCCTCAACAGACTCCTCTGACTCTGATGGTGGTATAGGATTTGCCACCTTTACCATGGGTCCCACAGCATTGGGCAGGTACAGATTGGAGCCAATAATTAATGGTCAGAAAGCTGTGGCATTTAGGGACACAGGGGCTAGTGTCACCATGGTGGCAGGGAAACTAGTCCCCCTCACCAGCTTTTACCTGAGTTTAAATACCAGGTGACCAACATTGATGGTGTCAGAACAGATCACCCCATGGCCATAGTCAATCTCAGCTGGGAGGGGGTCACAGGCCCAAAAAGAGTGGCAGTGTCCCCAACCTTACCTGTAGATTGCCTGATGGGCAATGATCTGGAAATTTCAGCCTGGGCTGAAGTTGAACACCAAACCCATCTCAGGATGTTGGGTGTCCCTGTAAAGGTTAGTGGCGCTGTGATGGCCACAGCCCCAGCCCAAGAATTTGGAGAGATGGAGCCTGAAAGAATGGCCCCCTCTCCCCCAACAGAGAGCACAAGGGTTGAAGAAAAGTCTTCTTCCCCCAGACAGTAGGTAAGAGTCAGCCTCCTCAGGGAACTGACCCTACCCCTAGTGAAGGAACTGCCACAGAGGTAGTCAGGCCTGGCCTGGCCACCCCCCTGATGGCAGAGGACCCTTCCAAGGTGGTACCCAGTCTGGAGCAGGTAACCTGCCCCTCTCTACCCTGCCTCAGTCAGCCCCGGGCTGCAGAGGTCAGGGAGGTCAGTGGACTCCCCAGGGCCCCCTGTCCAGAGGAACCCCCCCATCAGCAGATTAGGGGCACCCAGGCTAGTAGCCCTAGCCAGGTGAAAACTCCTCTACACACTGAGGGATCCCCCATACCTTTATGTAGGGACCTCCCCCAGAAAGACTCTGGTAGGCAAGGGCAAACCTGGGACCAGAAGGTTCCAAACCTGCCATGTCCCTCCAGTGTTCCATCCAAAGGGACCCAACCCCCAGCTGTAGGCAGCCAAAGGTTGACCCTTAGAGCAAAGTGCAACTCAGTCATGGAAAGACAGGCATACATGGTGACCAGTGATCTGAGGAAGCTGAGACCAACATTCCTAGGGCCTCACTTCCCTACTCAGACACCTCACCAGCCTTGTACTTTACCTAAGCACACCACAGGTAGTGATTCCCCATGGTGGAGACCCTCTCATACCCTTAGGGTGAGGGATTGCTTAGTGGACCATAAGACAGGGGGCAACCATGCTAGTGCAGGTGCTTCCTTAAATGGCCACTTAGTCAATAAAGGCTCAACTGGCCAAGGTTAGCCTTATCTCCTTTCGTTTGGGGGGTTATGTAGGAAGGTGGAATCTGACTATATGGTTGCCCCCACTTTTTTTCTGGTGTTTTGCTGGTTTATGACTTAGTTGGACTGGGATCCTGCTATTCAGGGCCCCAGTCTATCTGCTTTCTCTGTAAAATGGTTTCCATGTGCCTTAGGCACATCACTGATTGGAATCTGGAGTGCCCTTATAAGTCCCTAGTATATGGTATACTATGTACCAAGGGCATAGGTACCTCAGAGGCCTACCAGGGGCTGCAGCATGTATTATGCCACCCCTGGAAGGCCATCCAAACTGACACCACAGGTCTGCTACTGCAGCCTGGGTGAGGTGGTGCATGCACTCCTTACTGTGATATAGGCTACCTATATCACTATATACATACACACATATAAACCTATAAGTCACTCCTATGGCAGGCCTTATCAATCCTGAAGGCAGAGTGCGTGGTTCCTATGTGAGAGGGTGCCCCTGCATGAGCAGGGCCCCTCTGCAGCATTCGGAGACCCTTCTCTGATGCTGTTTGTAGTGCAGCCTGACCATATACTCTTAAGCGCATTATAACCTCGCGTTAAATGCTAACTTTGGAATGGCTGCACCGAAACATGTCGTGTTTGGTGTCAAACATCTTGGAATACTACCCCCCCCCCGTCAATTCTGGTGGCGGGGGTAGCATTCCACCTTTCTAGAGGGAGAGATATGTTAACCCTGGCTTGGCCAGTAACTTCTTTCTAAAGCCCTGGCATCACCAAATGGATGCTGCTGCCACAGACACAAGTCTGGCCTCCTGCTGCTGGAGGAAACTCCGGCAGGGGAGGCCTGGACAATAGGTTTCCTGTCCCAGGGAGGTGTGACCACCTCCCCAGACAGGATAGTATGTATTGGGGCTGAGCGGGAGCACTTTCGGGTGCTTTGAAGTCCTGCACTGGGGGCACACTTGGTGTCCCTGTGCATACCCCAGTTCAAACTGGATCAGGGGCTTGCAGCCCCTGCTTTGGCGCGAACTGGACAAAGGGAAAGGGGTGTAGCCACCCCTCTGCCCTGACCCACCCATAGGTGGGGCCACAGAGTAAGTCCAACCCCTAAACTTAGTATAAGTATAGGAACCCAGTCCTTAGGACTTTAGATTATCCCTGGACGAAACTCTGACACAGAATCCTGGACCTTCAACGCTCTACTCAAGACTAGAGGACAGAAGAATCTCCCTTGGGGTCAAGGAGTGACTCCCCTGCTTGGCAGGCACCAAAGAAGCAATTGTCTGGTCTGCATCGCCTAAGCTCCCGTCGGACGCCGAAGTCTTTGCATCACCAGAGGTAGATTTCCAGACTTCCCTGAGGCTGCCCTGAGTCCCCAGCAAAGCTGAGGCCCGTAGCTGTCGTGGATAACGTGGAACCGTGACCTCTGGACACTGCACGCATTTGCTAGTGCATCCTCTTCTGGGTCTCCCACGAAGTCGTGCTTTGGGCTCCGAGTAGCCCTAGCCTCCAGCACCGAAGATCACTGTCCTCCACTCCACGAGTGTCCTGTGAGCCAGCTCCACGTGCACCGTCTCGAGGCTCCTTCGCGGTTGCTAGCCCGTTGGCTAGTAGCCCTTCACGAAGGCCAATCCTTTTCTTCTTGGGATCCCTGGTTGCTCCAGGCTTGCCCTCACTTACCCTCGCTGGGTGAGTTCCTCAGACCTTGCTGGTCTGCATCATCGTCAATCTTCATCTACATCGAGACTTGCCGTTGCTAAGGCTTGTTGGGTCCAATCCGGTCGCTGACACCTCAGCACTCGACAGACATCGTGTACCAGCGCGAATCCTGCTCCTGGTCGCCGACAACGCCTCCTGGACCTCGTGGCTGAAGAGTCAAGATGACCATCAACCTACCTGAAGCACTCGACATCGGTGGGCATCTGCTCATCGCCTTCCTGGTCACTGGCTAGTGACCCAGACTCTGTCCCCTCTGCTTTCAGGTTCTTCAGATCTCCGATCCACTCTAGGATCCACCCGGACACTTTCCACTTGGTCGCCAGCAGCACTTTGCAGCAGATCGCCATTCAAATCGACGACGAAACCCGACCCCGAAAGGCACCTATGCACCCGGCTTCCTGGGTGAGGTAACAAGAGTACTCCGTTGCTCCCGTAGGTAGAGACTCTAGAACGACCTAGTTCTCAAAGGGTTTGCTCCAAGTCCTTCTTTAAGTGTCCCTTTTCTTTAATTTCCAAACCGCGACTTTCTCCATAGAAGTTAACGGCGTTTCGCGGCTGTGTAATTACACTGCACGCGTCCCCCGTGGGTCCCCTGTGTCACTACCTTGGGTGGTTCCTTGTGGTCCAAGCACTTCTAGAGGCTCTAGGCCTAGTGTCTAGCTCAGTCGTGGTTCTTATACCACTTTATTGGTATATGGTTTGGTACGCCCCTAGGGCCCAAACGTGTATTTGTGGTATTACTGTGTTTAAATAACTTATAACTTATGTACTTCGAATTCTAGCCTCATAAAGAGACTAGAGGGGTGTGTTTAGCAATAAATACATATATTTTGAATATATACCTGGTGTGGTGCTCTTTCATTTGATCACTCAAGAGATTATAGACTGGTAAAACAAGCTGCTTTATATTCCTTCAAGACTTAGCCTGAAGGCTGCTCTCCATAGCTACCACTAGGATAGCTTTCAATAAGGTTGTCTTTAACCTATCTCCAATAAGGGGTTGTTTGGACTGGTGCAAGGTGCCCACTATAATTAGTGGACAGCATATACCAGGCCAACTTCTCACACAGGGGTCCAATGCAGTCACTAGGGCTGATGCCCATCCAATACCAAGGGCAGATGAGCTAATAGACACTTTGGCCTCAGCCAAGTATCTAAGCAGATTTGACCTGACAGCTGGCTACTGGCAGATCAGACTAGCTGATGATGCAAAGCCAAAGACAGCATTCTCAACCCCTAGTGGACATTATCAGTTTGTGGTAATGCCCTTTGGTCTGAAGAATGCACCTGCCACTTTTCAGAGGTTGGTGAACACAGTCCTTACAGTTCTGGAGGCCTACAGTGCAGCATATCTAGATGATATTGCTGTCTTTAGCTCCACCTGGGAGGATCACCTGGTCCACCTCAGAAATATTTTGGAGGCCCTGCAAAAGGCAGGCCTCACTATCAAGGCCACCAAGTGCCAGATAGGGCAGAGTCAGGTTGTGTACCTGGGCCACCTTGTGGGTGGAGGCCAGGTTCAACCACTGCAGAGCAAAATTCAGACCATCATGGACTGGGTTGCTCCAACCACCCAGACTCAGGTGAGAGCCTTCTTAGGCCTGACTGGGTACTATAGGAGATTTGTCAAGGGGTATGGATCAATAGTGACACCCCTGAATGACTTAACTTCCAAGAAAATGCCCAAAAAGGATCAGTGGACAGCTAGCTGTCAAAAGGCATTTGATGACCTGAAGTAGGCCATGTGCACTGCTCCCATTCTCCAGAGTCCTGATTACTCCAAGAAGTTCATTGTCCAAACAGATGCATCTGAATTGGGGGTAGGGGCTGTACAGTCACAATTGAATGATGAAGGTCAGGATCAGCCAGTAGCTTTTATTAGCAGAAGGCTGACCCCTAGAGAGAAACGTTGGTCAGCCATAGAGAGGGAGGCCTTTGCTGTGGTTTGGGCTCTGAAGAAGTTGAGGCCATACTTGTTTGGTACTCACTTCCTTGTTCAAACAGACCACAAGCCCCTCCTATGGCTAAAACAAATGAAGGGTGAAAACCCCAAACTGCTTAGGTGGTCCATTTCCCTACAGCGGATGGACTTTACAGTGGAACATAGACCTGGGAGTAACCATGCCAATGCAGATGGACTCTCTAGGTATTTCCACTTAGAACATGAAGACTCAACTGGTCAAGGTTAGTTTAATGTCCCTGCGTTTGGGGGGGGGTTTTGTAGGAGAGTAGGATCTGCTTCACATGGGTACCCCCACTTTTTGCTGATGCTTCACTGTTTTCGACTTTAGTCTGGCTGGGGCCCTGCTAATCAGAACCCCAGCCTAGCTGCTTCCTCTCTAAAATGGTTTCCATGTACCTTAGGTACAACTTTAATTGGAATCTGGAGTGCCCTTATAAGTCCCTAGTATATGGTATACTATGTACCCAGGGCATAGGTACCTCAGAGGCCTGCCACGGGCTGAAGCATGTATTATGCCACCCCTGGAAGGCCAGCCAAAATGACACCACAGGTCTGCTACTGCAGCCTGGGTAAGGTGGTGCATGCACCCCTTACTGTGATATAGGCTACCTATATCACTACCATTGCACACACATATAAACCTATAAGTCACTCCTATGGCAGGCCTTTACAATCCTGAAGGCAGAGTGCTTGGTTTTTATGTGAGAAGGTGCCCCTGCATGAGCAGGGCCCCTCTGCAGCTTTCGGAGTCAATCCTCTGATGCTGTTTGTGGTGCAGCCTGACCATATACTCTTAAAATGCTAACTTTGGGATGGCTGCACAGAAACATGTCGTGTTTGGTGTCAAACATCTTGGAATACTACCCCCCCGCCAATTCTGGCAGCGGGGGTAGCATTCCACCCTTCTAGAGGGAGAGACATGTACACACCGGGCTACCCGGTAACTTCTTTCCAGAGCCCTGGCATCACAAAATGGATGCCGCTGCCACAGACACGGGTCTGGCCTCCTGCTGCTGACTGAAACTCTGGCAGGGGAGGCCTGGACAATAGGTTTCCTGTCTGGGGAGGTGTAACCACCTCCCCAGACAGGATAGTGTGTATTGGGGTTGGGCGGGAGCACCCTCTGGTGCTTTGAAGTCCTGCACTGGGGGCACATTTGGTGTCCCTGTGCATATGCCAGTTCAAACCGGTTGCAGGGGCTACCTGCCCCTGCTCTGGCGCGAAACTGGACAAAGGGAATGGGTGTAACCACCCCTCTTCCCTGACCCTCCCATAGGGGGTCCCCAGAGTATGTCCAACCCCCTAACTTTGTATAAGTATGGGACCCCAGTCCTTAGGACTTTAGATTACCCTGGACGAAACTCTGAAGCCGAATCCTGGACCTTCGACGCTCTACTTTACGATTAGAGGACTGAAGAATCTCCCTTGCGGTCAAGGAGTGACTCCCCTGCTTGGCAGGCACCTAAGAAGCAATTGTCCGGTCTGCATCGCCGAAGCTCCCGCCGGACGCCAAAGTCTTTGCATCACCAGAGGTGGATTTCCAGACTTTCCAGAGGCTGCCCTGAGTCCCCAGCGAAGCTGAGGCCCGTAGCTGTCGTGGGTAACGTGGAACCGTGACCCCTGGACACCGAGCACATTTGCAAGTGCATCCTCTTCCTGATCTCCCACGAAGTTGTGCTTTGGGCTGCAAGTAGCCCCCACCTCCAGCACCGACTGCACCGAAGATCACTGGCCTCCACTCCACGAGTGTCCTGTAAGCCAGCTCCAAGTGCGTCCACTCGAGGCTCCTTTGCAGTCGCTAGTCCGTTGGCTAGTGGGCCCTCCCGAAGGCAACTCTTCTTCTGCTTGGGCTTTCCTGGTTGCTCCAGAGGTGCCCTGACTTACCCTCGGTGGGTGAGTCCCCCAGACCTTGCTGGTCTGCATCACCGTCCTTTCTTTGTTTCCCCGTGACTTGCCGTTGCCAAGGCTTGTTGGGTCCAATCCGGTCGCCGACACTGCAGCAATCGACAGACTTTGTGGGACAGCTCGAATCCAGCTCCTGGTTGTCGTCGACGCCTCCTGGACCTCGTGGCTGAAGAGTCAAGATGACCGTCAACCTACCTGAAGCACCCGACATCGGTGGGCATCTGCTCATCGCCTTCCTGGTCACTGGCTAGTGACCCAGACTCTGTCCCCTCTGCTTTCAGGTTCTTCAGATCTTCGATCCACTCTTGGATCCACCCGGACACTTTCGACTTGGCCGCCAGCAGCACTTTGCAGCAGATCGCCATTGAAAACGACGACGAAACCCGACCCCGAAAGACACCTATGCACCCGGCTCCCCTGGGTGAGGTAACTCGAGTACTCCGGTGCTCCCGTGGGTATTGACTCTAGAACGACCTATTTCTAAAGGGGTTTGCTCCAAGTCCTCCTCCAAGTGTCCTTTTTCTTTAAAACTCCAACCGCGACAGTCCCCCGTGGGTCCCCTGTGTCACTACCTTGGGTGGTTCCTTGTGGTCCAAGCATTTCTACAGGCTCTAGGCCTTGTGTCTAGCTCAGTCGTGGTTCTTATACCACTTTATTGGTATATGGTTTGGTACGCCCCTAGGGCCCAAACGTGTATTTGTGCTATTACTGTTGATATTCGACTTGTAAGTTATGTACTTCGAACTCTAGCCTCATAAATCAATCAATCAATCAGGGAATTGTAAGCGCGCTACTCACCCGTGAGGGTCTTAAGGCGCTGAGGGGGGGGGTCCGCAGATCTGTTTAGCCGAAGAGCCAGGTCTTCAGGGTCTTCCTGAAGGTGTTCAGGGAGGGGGCGCATCTGATGTCTGCCGGTAGAGGGACCCGAGGGGTGTGTTTAAGACTAAATACATATATTTTAAATATATACCTGGTGTGGTCCTCTTTCATTTGGTCACTCAAGAGATTATAGACTGGTAAAACAAGCTGCTTTACATTCCTTCAAGACTTAGCCTGAAGGCTGCTCTCCATAGCTACCACTAGGATAGCTTTCAATAAAGGTTGTCTTTAACCTATCTCCAATAAGGGGTTGTTTGGACTGGTGCAAGGTGCCCACTATAATTAGTGGACAGCATATACCAGGCCAACTTCTCACACACTGCTCTTGCTTCTTTCTGCACCTCTCTTGCCTGTTTCTGCACCTCTCTTGCCTCTTTCTGCAGTTCTCTTGCCTGCTTCTGCACCTCTGTTGATTCTTTCTGAACCCCTCTTGCCTCTTTCTGCACCCCTCTTGTCTGTTTCTGCACCTCTGTTGGTTCTTTCTGCACTGCTCTTGCTTCTTTCTGGACCTCTCTTGCCTGTTGCTGCAACTCTCTTGCCTCTTTCTGCACTTCTCTTGCCTCCTTCGGCACCTCTGTTGCTTCTTTCTGAACTTCTCTTGCCTCTTTTTGCACCTCCGTTGCTTCTTTCTGCACTTCTCTTGCTTCTTTCTGCACTGTTCTTGCTTCTGTCTGCTACTCTCTTGCCTCTTTCTGCACCTCTGTTGCTTTCTTCGGCACTTCTCTTGCCGCACCCCTCTTGCCTCTTTGTGCACCTCTGTTACTTCTTTCTGCACTTCTCTTGATTCTTTCTACACCTCTCTTGCTTCTTTCTTTCTGCACCCCTCTTGCCTCTTTCTGCACCCCTCTTGCCTCTTTCTGCACCCTTCTTCCCTCTTTCTGCACCTCTCTTGCCTCTTTCCGCACCTCTTTTGCTTGTTTCTGTACTTCTTTTGCCTCTTTCTGTACCACTCTTGTCTCCTTCTGCACCTCTGTTGTTTGTTTCTGCACTGCTCTTGCTTCTTTCTACACCTCTCTTGCAAATTTGTGCACCCCTCTTGCCTCTTTCTGCACCCCTCTTGCCTCCTTCTGCACCTCTGTTGGTTGTTTCTGCACTGCTCTTGCTTATTTCTGCACCTCTTTTGCCTGTTTCTGCAGTTCTCTTGTCTCTTTCTGCACCCCTCTTGCCTCTTTCTGCACTTCTCTTGCTTCTTCTGCACTTCTCTTGCTTCTTTCTGCACCCCTCTTGCGTCTTTATGCACCCTTCTTCCCTCTTTATGCACTTCTCTTGCCTCTTTCTGCACCCCTCTTGTCTGTTTCTACACCTCTGTTGGTTCTTTCTGCACTGCTCTTGCTTCTTTCACCACCTCTCTTGCCTGTTTCTGCACCTCTCTTGCCTCTTTCTGCAGTTCTCTTGCCTGCTTCTGCACCTCTGTTGCTTCTTTCTGCACTTCTCTTGCCTCTTTCTGCACCCCTCTTGTCTGTTTCTGCACCTCTGTTGGTTGTTTCTGCACTGCTCTTGCTTCTTTCTGGACCTCTCTTGCCTGTTTCTGCAACTCTCTTGCCTGTTTCTGCACTTCTCTTGCCTCCTTCGGCACCTCTGTTGCTTCTTTCTGAACTTCTCTTGCCTCTTTTTGCACCTCTGTTGCTTCTTTCTGCACTTCTGTTGCTTCTTTCTGCACCTCTCTTGCCTCTTTCTGCACCTCTCTTGCCTGTTTCTGCACCTCTCTTGCCTGTTTCTGCAACTCTCTTGCCTCTTTCTGCAGTTCTCTTGTCTCCTGCTCCTCTCTTGCAAATTTCTACACCCCTCTTGCTTTTCTCTGCACCCCTCTTGCCTCCTGCACCTGTTGCTTGTTTCTGCACTTCTCTTGCCTCTTTCTGCACCCATCTTGCCTCCTTCTGTACCTCTCTTGCCTCTTTCTGCACCCCTGTTCCCTTTTTCTGCACCCCTCTTGCCTCTTTCTGCAGTTCTCTTGTCTCCTGCTCCTCTTGCAAATTTCTATACCCCTCTTGCCTTTCTCTGCACCCCTCTTGCCTCCTGCACCTCTGTTGCTTGTTTCTGCACTTCTCTTGCCTCTTTCTGCACCCATCTTGCCTCCTTCTGCACCTCTGTTGGTTCTTTCTGCACTGCTCTTGCTTCTTTCTGCACCCCTGTTCCCTCTTTCTGCACATCGCCTGCCTATTTCTGCAACTCTCTTGCCTCTTTCTACAGTTCTCTTGCCTCTTTCTGCACCTCTGTTGCTTCTTTCTGCACTTCTCTTGCCTCTTTCTGCACCTCTCTTGGTTGTTTCTGTACTGCTCTTGTTCCTTTCTGCACCTGTCTTGTAAATTTCTGCACCCCTCTTGCCTCTTTCTGCACCCCTCTTCCCTCTTTCTGCACCCCTCTTGCCTCTTTCTGCACCTCTGTTGGTTCTTTCTGCACTGCTCTTGCTTCTGTCTGCACCACTGTTCCCTCTTTGTGCACCTCTTTTGATTGTTTCTGCAACTCTCTTGTCTCTTCCTGCACTTTTCTTGCCTCTTTCTACACCTCTGTTGCTTCCTTTGACACTTCTCTTGCCTCTTTCTGCACCCCTCTTGCCTCTTTGTGCACCTCTGTAGCTTCTTTCTGCACTTCTCTTGCTTCTTTCTACATCTCTCCTGCTTCTTTCTGCATCCCTCTTGCCTCTTTCTGCACTGTTCTTCCCTCTTTCTACACCTCTCTTGCCTCTTTCCGCACCTCTTTTGCTTGTTTCTATACTTCTTTTGCCTCTTTCTGTACCACTCTTGTCTCCTTCTGCACCTCTGTTGTTTGTTTCTGCACTGCTCTTGCTTCTTTCTGCACCTCTCTTGCAAATGTGTGCACCCCTCTTGCCGCTTTCTGCACCCCTCTTGCCTCCTTCTGCACCTCTGTTGGTTGTTTCTGCACTGCTCTTGCTTCTTTCTGCACCTCTTTTGCCTGTTTCTGCAACTCTCTTGCCTCTTTCTGCACTTCTCTTGCCTCTTTCTGCACCTCTTGCTCTTTCTGCACCTCTGTTGCTTCTTTCTGCACTTCTCTTGCTTCTTCTGCACTTCTCTTGCTTCTTTCTGCACCCCTCTTGCGTCTTTATGCACCCTTCTTCCCTCTTTCTGCACCTCTCTTGCCTCTTTCTGCACCCCTCTTGTCTGTTTCTGCACCTCTGTTGGTTCTTTCTGCACTGCTCTTGCTTCTTTATGCACCTCTCTTGCCTGTTTCTGCACCTCTCTTGCCTCTTTCTGCAGTTCTCTTGCCTGCTTCTGCACCTCTGTTGCTTCTTTCTGCACTTCTCTTGCCTCTTTCTGCACCCCTCTTGTCTGTTTCTGCACCTCTGTTTGTTCTTTCTGCACTGCTCTTGCTTCTTTCTGGACCTCTCTTGCCTGTTTCTGCAACTCTCTTGCCTCTTTCTGCACTTCTCTTGCCTCCTTCGGCACCTCTGTTGCTTCTTTCTGAACTTCTCTTGCCTCTTTTTGCACCTCTGTTGCTTCTTTCTGCACTTCTGTTGCTTCTTTCTGCACCCTTCTTCCCTCTTTCTGCACCTCTCTTGCCTCTTTCTGCACCTCTCTTGCCTGTTTCTGCAACTCTCTTGCCTCTTTCTGCAGTTCTCTTGTCTCCTGCTCCTCTGTTGCAAATTTCTACACCCCTCTTGCCTTTCTCTGCACCCCTCTTGCCGCCTGCACCTGTTGCTTGTTTCTGCACTTCTCTTGGCTCTTTCTGCACCCATCTTGCCTCCTTCTGCACCTCTGTTGGTTCTTTCTGCACTGCTCTTGCTTCTTTCTGGACCTCTCTTGCCTGTTTCTGCAACTCTCTTCCCTCTTTCTGCACTTCTCTTGCCTCTTTTTGCACCTCTGTTGCTTCTTTCTGCACTTCTCTTGCTTCTTTCTGCACCTCTGTTGCTTCTTTCTGCACTTCTCTTGCTTCTTTCTGCACTTCTGTTGCTACTTTCTGCACCCTTCTTCCTTCTTTCTGCACCTCTCTTGCCTCTTTCTGCACCCCTGTTCCCTTTTTCTGCACCTCTCTTGCCTGTTTCTGCAACTCTCTTGCCTCTTTCTGCAGTTCTCTTGTCTCCTGCTACTCTCTTGCAAATTTCTATACCCCCCTTGCCTTTCTCTGCACCCCTCTTGCCTCCTGCACCTCTGTTGCTTGTTTCTGCACTTCTCGTGCCTCTTTCTGCACCCATCTTGCCTCCTTCTGCACCTCTGTTGGTTCTTTCTGCACTGCTCTTGCTTCTTTCTGCACCCCTGTTCCCTCTTTCTGCATATCACTTGCCTGTTTCTACAATTCTCTTGCCTCTTTCTACAGTTCTCCTGCCTCTTTCTGCACCTCTGTTGCTTCTTTCTGCACTTCTCTTGCCTCTTTCTGCACCTCTCTTGGTTGTTTCTGTACTGCTCTTGTTGCTTTCTGCACCTGTCTTGTAAATTTCTGTCCCCCTCTTGCCTCTGTCTGCACCCCTCTTGCCTTGAGCTATATGTTCAAAATCAAAACTGGTTCAGCCCCTCAATACCTGCAATCTTTAGTTCAACCCTATATACCTTCGCGCACCCTCCGCTTCACTACTCAGTTTAAATTCACTGTTCCCAGAATCAGATTGAAGCGCATGCGCGGCCGATCCTTTGCTTATCTAGGACCCTCCCTGTGGAACTCTCTTCCCATTTCATTACGGAAACAAACGGTTTATGGGAATTTTCGCAGATGTCTAAAAACTTGGTTGTTCAACTTGTAACTTCTCTGCTTCTCCTCTCTTTTCTCCCAGGCTGGCGCCGGGAAACCCCTTGGGGTAGCTGTGCGCCTTATAAACTCAAATAACATAACATAACAAACATTCACATATACTGCCTTTCACATATGTAGTTACTTACACATATACCACTGAGACATCCATTCACTCACTAACACAGCTATACGCACACTCACCCATAAAGCCCCTAACACGCACTCATGAACGCATACACCCAGTAAATCACCCACTCACACTTTCATGCAGTGAGTCACACACAACCCCCACACACCCACTCAGGCACCCATACAGGTAATCAGACAACCAATCATTAACCCATATAGACACTCATGTAGCTACTCACCAACCCATGCATCCACTTACACACCAACTGACAGACCGATACAGACATTCACAGATAAGTCATTCACCCATGCATTCACTAAGATACTTTTAATCACTTACTTATACAGTTAGTCACACACCCACTAAATCATCCATTCAGACACTCATACACCCACTCATTCTTCAATAGACCATGGCATATATATATATAACATTCGTCAACTTTTTAGAAACACTCATAGTCACTGGATCATGTCATCAGTGATATCATCAGTGATGTCATTTGAGATGTCATCAGTGATGTCATCAGTGATGTCACTGACCATGTCATGAATGATGTAATATGTGACGTCATCAGCAGTGCATTGCGGGGGCGAGAGTTATAGTTAGCTCAGCTAACTATAAAGGCCGAATTTCTCTGGTTTTGTACGAGTGAAATGTCTGACGAACTATAACGTCTCTGAAACCTATGGTTTTTTCAATGAATTTCTAAGGTTTTTTAAATGCTAATCTCTAACTATAACGTCCTTGAAACCTGTGTTTTTTTCAGTGAATTTCTAAGGTGTTTTAAGTGCTAATCCCTAACTATAACGTCCCTGAAACCTGTGTTTTTTTTCAGTGAATATATATATATATATATCACTGAAAAAACCATAGGTTTCAGGGACGTTATAGTTACTTGCACATTTCACTCGTACAAAACCATAGAAATTCGGCAGTTATAGTTAGTTGAGCTAACTATAACTCACGCCCCCACAATGCACTGCTGATGACGTCACATATTACATCATTCATGACATGGTCAGTGACATCACTGATGACATCACTGATGACATCTCAAATGACATCACTGATGACATCACTGATGACATCATCCACGTGAAAATCTGATGCACCTCCTCATACCTTAATAAAACATTTGATACACCCATTCTAAAATACAGACTACCATTTTCGAAACAATACAGACACCAATACCAGTTACTACATACGCACGCACTGATTCCTAGGTCTACACACACATCCACTCATTGACCCATAAAGTCACTCATACATGCAGTGACTCATCAATACAATACTATTATAGGCACTCATACACCTATACAAACACTCACACACCGCCACTCATCCAGAGTTACTCACACATCTAGTCAGTCATGCAAAGAATCAATCACACTTCTATTTACTCAGCTATACAGTTATACACACACAACCTCACTTATTCATAGTGATATTAACATATACTTACTCTCTTATACAATAACTGATACAAGTACACACTCATCCATACAGCACTCTCACAATCACTGACTCTCACGTATAGTCATTTATATACTCCAACTCTCTCATGCACTGCGTTTTACATATGTAGTTACTTGGACATGTAGCACTGAGATATCCATTCACTCACCAACACACCCATACACACACTCACCCACCCATACAGCTGTTTCCACATGCACTCTTGAACCCATACACCCAGTGAATAAAGAACTCACACATCTATGCACAAAGTCACACACCTCCCACCCACTCACACACACACTCAGGCACCCATACAAATACTCAGGCAACCAATCAATAACCCATATAGACACTCATGTAGCTACTCATCAACCAATGCAGCAGCTTACACAGCAATAGACAGACTGATACAGACATTCACACAGTTTAGTCACTAACCCATGAATTCAGTAAGAGACATTTAATCACTCACTTATACAGTCAGTCACACACCTACTAAATCCTCCATCCACACACTTATACAGCCACTCATTCTACAATATACCTTGGCCAATATATTTATAAAACATATTTAAACTTTACAGAAACACACAGTCACTGGATGATGTCATCAGTGATGTCATTTGAGATGTCATCAGTGATGTCATCAGTGATGTCACTGACCATGTCATGAATGATGTAATATGTGACGTCATCAGCAGTGCATTGTGGGGCGTGAGTTATAGTTAGCTCAACTAACTATAACGGCCGAATTTCTATGGTTTTGTACGAGTGAAATGTGCAAGTAACTATAACGTCCCTGAAACCTATGGTTTTTTCAGTGAATTTCAAAGGTTTTTAACATGATAATTTGTAACTATAACGTCCCTGAAACCTATGGTTTTTTCAGTGAATTTCAAAGGTTTTTTAAATGCTAATTTCTAATTATAATGTTCATTAAACCTATCTGCTGTGCGATCCAAAAACAAGCTGGTGCTTGTAGTGTTATGGACAGTGGACGCAACCATGTTACCTCAGGCAGTGGGGAAGATCTCGGTCATGAACCTGTGTCGTCGCCCCTGTAAGCGGAAGCGCAGTGGGCTGGTCCAACGTACGCCACTCCAGCGTAGAAGTGTGAATAAATAGGCCGGGGTTCTGGGCGTGGTTCACTTGTGTGAAAGCCAACGCGTCTGCCAGAGCGGCGACCCTCACCCTGCCACGTGGCTGCCGCCATGACCGCGGGCCTCCTCGACACAAGCCCCCTGCGAACACAGCGGCACAGTTATGTCTGTACAGACTACTGCCTTTGATCTACACTGCGGACAGCAGGGCTCACAATTCAGATTGAGTCGCGATTCCAGATGACGGAGTCCAGTAGGCATGACACATTGCTCCCAGTGCGGCCCGCCCGGACCACGCATCATCGCAGGCTGCGTACACGCTGAGCGCCAGAGGTACCACTAACTCAGTGCACCACAAGTAAACGCCACGTGGCCTTATTAAGGCAGAATTCATTAAACAAAAGACATTGCTACCAGTGCGGCCCACACGGACCACGCATCATCACAGGATGCGTACACGCTGAGTGCTTCAGGTGCCACTAGCTCACTGCACCATAAGTCACCGCCACGTACCCTTAAACCTACATAATATCCTTTTAGTATCCTTGCTTCAAGAACTTTTTTGATATCAATTATAGCTTTAGTACAATGACCAAATTCATCTTGCAAGTCCAAAGGAACACTGAATGGCAGTCTACACTGCGGACAGCAGAGCTTACAATTTGAATTCAGTCTTGATTTATTAATTGCAGACAGAATTGTACTCTATGTCGTTGAATTTTCTCAAGAGGAAGTGACAAAAAGCTTTCCTCGATGTCTGTGCTGACTACTGCCTTCGATCTACACTGCGGACAGCAGGGCTCACAATTCAGATTGAGTCGCGATTCCAGATGACGGAGTCCAGTAGGCATGACACATTGCTCCCAGTGCGGCCCGCCCGGATCACGCATCATCGCAGGCTGCGTACACGCTGAGCGCCAGAGGTACCACTAACTCAGTGCACCACAAGTAAATGCCACGTGGCCTTATTAAGGCAGAATTCATTAAACAAAAGACATTGCTACCAGTGCGGCCCACACGGACCACGCATCATCGCAGGATGCACACACGCTGAGTGCTTCAGGTGCCACTAGCTCACTGCACCATAAGTCATCGCCACGTACCCTTAAACCTACATAATATCCTTTTAGTATCCTTGCTTCAAGAACTTTTTGATATCAATTATAGCTTTAGTACAATGACCAAATTCATCTTGCAAGTCCAAAGGAACACTGAATGGCAGTCTACACTGCGGACAGCAGAGCTCACAATCTGAATTCAGTCTTGATTTATTAATTGCAGACAGAATTGTACTCTATGTCGTTGAATTTTCTCAAGAGGAAGTGACAAAAAGCTTTCCTCGATGTCTGTGCGGACTACTGCCTTCGATCTACACTGCGGACAGCAGGGCTCACAATTCAGATGGAGTTGCGATTGCAGATGACGCAGTCCAGTAGGCAACAGACATTGCTACCAGTGCGGCCCTCCCGGACCACGCATCATCGCTAGCTGTGCACACGCGGAATGCTTCTGATGCTCCTACCTCAGTCCACCACAACTGATGGATCCTTTATGACAGAATATTTTGTGTATGATTTCAGATCTGGTGCCCCTAACTTAGTGTAGCACAAGTCATGGACCCTTTATGATTGAATCTCTGTGTGTGATCTGATGATTACTGTTGTACTTGTTACCAGCACCAACCATTCCCGGAGGGCTGGCTTACACTCACCCCACACGCATCCAGCACAGACGTCACTGGACATGTGACCCTGGTAATAAAAAGGAGTCGAGTGCACGTGCTCGTATCCAGTTCCACTATCTATCTGTGTCCGTGTGTTCATTATGTATGCAACATACTGCCCCTGGGCCCTACCACATTACATTGTGCTCTGGACAGCGTATGCAACCAACTTACCTTTGACAGTGGGAGAAAACTTTGGTTATGTAACTTTGTCTCGGTCATTGTACAAGTACGTACGTAGAGACTGGATGATTAGAGTACTGCAAGGAGAGTGTATAGTGAATTTATAAGTGCGTGGGGATTGGCGGAGTGATTGTATAAGTACATATGTTGGCGCACCCTAACTCCGACAACGAGCTTGTCTCTAATTGGCTGCCCTCCATGTCCCAAAAACTGAAATTTGGATTTTGCATGGCCCAGTATTGCTACAGCTGCAATACTCCACTGAATGTACAATAAACATTCACACCCACACAGATGTGTCACGTCCACCATCTTTCTTGTGTGGAACTATGGATGAATGTAGGGTCAGTGATTCCCCGTACCTTCCATGTTGGCCATGTTCAGGGACTTGGCTCACAGAGTGACACATTGACGCTTGCGACCCGAGTGATGGCAGCACTACAACAAGAACACCGGCACGGCGCATCAGTTGATTCCTCATACAGCGTCACGATGGAGCCACGCCCAATGCTCCGGAGTCATTCTTCACAGCCTCACGCAGAACTGGCATACGCCAGGCCAGCCCACTCTGCTTACGCTTACAGGGAACGACAACAACGCTACTTGGCCCAGATTTTCATTGCAGTGATCTGCTGGTCACACCCTAGTTGTCAGTACGCCACAGCCACTCCCTCACGGCTAGTATACACCCACACCACACCCATCCAGCACAGGCGTCACAGGACATGTGACCCTGCCAATAAAAAAGACCGGGCGCCCGTGCTCCACGCCATTTCAGAGTTGCTCGCACCTGGATGCACTGCGGCCGGCACAGGCACACCGGCACGGGACGGTGACTTTCGGTCCACTGAGGTACGGGTACCGTAACTGCTGAGCGGGTGTACAGCCTGCGGTGATGGCCCGTCCCGGCGGTCTGGACAGCTCAGGTTTTGTGTGCCCTGCTGGACCGCAGTGTAGGCCTGAGCCACCGAACAGGGAGGCCTACCACCACGTGCGTGGCCTCACTGTTCACTGAGTTAGTGGCACCGCAAGGACTGAGCGGGTGTGCAACCTGCGATGATGATAGGTGCACTAGTATGTCCTCTGGCATGGCAAAATCAAGACGCAGCACCAAATGTGAGACCTGTTGGCCTGCGGAGCGGGACTGCATGATGCGGAGGGTGCCCTGTCCGCGAAAAGGTGAGCAGTGAGGCCTGGGTGCACAGCGGTGGGCAAACACGTCTGGGCGGCGGGAGTGGATACACAAAGGCGGCACAGCGATTTAGGCGTACACAATCGTATATACTCTCCCATTACTAATTCTGTACTATGTTTAGATGTGGGAGCTTGAGGGCTCCACTAGGTCCCGGCACGTGGTTGGAGACACAGCACTCACTGTCCCTCTTCATCTCTTCCTTTCTCTCCTTCACACTCTTTCTCTCTCTCTTCTTCTCTCACTCTTTCTCTCTTTCTCTTTGTCTTCCTCTCACTCTTTCTTTCTTTTTCTCTCTCTCTTCCTGTCACTCCCACTGTTTCTCTCTTTCTCTCTGTCTTCCTCTCACTCCTTCTTTCTTTTTCTCTCTGTCTTCCTCTCACTCTTTCTTTCTCTCTCTATCTCTTTCTCTCTCCTTTGATGGACGCATGACGCACAATCTTATCTTGCTTTTTGTCTTGCAGGCCTGCAATGAAGCGTGGCCATCCTGCAATCAACACTCAACCTGAATTGTGAGCTCCGCTCTCCGCGTGTACACAACGGGTGAGGAGGTTTCTTCGGCACGTGGTGGACCCTCTTCGACACACGCCGGTGATGTAAGGTGAGCAGAGAGGCTTGTTTGCGCAACGGCGGGCAGTCACCTCCGGGCAGTGGGAGTGGATGGGGTGCAGCAGCCTGGGTGTGCAGCGGCACGCAGTCACCTCCGGGCAGTGGGAGTGCATGGGGTGCAGCAGCCTGGGTGCGCAGCGGCTGTCATACACCTCTGGGCAGTGGGAGTGGATGGAGTGCAGCAGCCTGGGTGTACAGCAGCGGGTAGACACCTCTGGGCAGTGGAAGTGGATGGGGTACACTAGCCTGGATACACAAAGGCGGGACAGCGATTTAGGCATACGCAGTTGTATGTACTCATCCATTACTGATTCAATTTTTATGTTTCAGATGACTAAGCTTGAGGGCTGCCCTATATCCCGGCACGTGGTTGGAGACACACCGGTGACAGAAAGGTGAGCTGTGAGGATTTTCTCCACAGAGTCAACACTCACTCTCCCTCTCCATCTCTTCCTTTCTGTCACTCACACTCTTTCTCTCTCTCTCACTCTCTATCTCTTCCTTTCTCTCTCTCACACTCTTTCTCTCTTTCTCTGTCTCTTCCTCTCTCTCATTCTTTTTCTCTCTCTTCCTCTCTCTCACACTGTTTCTCTCTCTCTTCCTCTCTCTCACACTGTTTCTCTCTTTCTCTCTTCCTTGTATCTCACTCTTTCTCTTTCTCTGTCTTCCTCTCTCTCACACTTTCTCTCTCCCTCACTCTCACTCTTTCTCTCTCTCGCTTCCTTTCTCTCACTCTTTCTCTCTCTCTCTTCCTCTCTCTCACTCTCTCTCTTCCTCTCTCTCACTCTTTCTCTCTTTCTGTCTCTCACTGTTTCTCTCTCTCGTCTCTCTCACTCTTTCTCTGTCTTCCTCTCACTCTTTCTTTCTTTCTCTCTCTCTTCCTGTCACTCCTACTCTTTCTCTCTTTCTCTCTGTCTTCCTCTCACTCTTCTTTCTTTCTCTCTCTTCCTTACTCTCTCTCTCTCTCTTTCTCTCTCCTTTGATGGACGCATGACGCACAATCTTATCTTGCTTTTTGTCTTGCAGGCCTGCGATGAAGCGTGGCCATCCTGCAATCAACACTCAACCTGAATTGTGAGCTCCGCTCTCCGCGTGTACACAACGGGTGAGGAGGTTTCTTCGGCACTTGGTGGACCCTCTTCGACACACGCCGGTTGTGTAAGGTGAGCAGAGAGGCTTGTTTGCGCAGCGGCGGGCAGTCATCTCCGGGCAGTGGGCGTGGATGGGGTGCAGCAGCGGCACGCAGTCACCTCCGGGCAGTGGGAGTGCATGGGGTGCAGCAGCCTGGGTGCGCAGCGGCTGTCATACACCTCTGGGCAGTGGGAGTGGATGGAGTGCAGCAGCCTGGGTGTACAGCAGCGGGTAGACACCTCTGGGCAGTGGAAGTGGATGGGGTACACTAGCCTGGATACACAAAGGCGGGACAGCGGTTTAGGCATACGCAGTTGTATGTACTCATCCATTACTGATTCAATTTTTATGTTTCAGATGACTAAGCTTGAGGGCTGCCCTATATCCCGGGACGTGGTTGGAGACACACCGGTGACAGAAAGGTGAGCTGTGAGGATTTTCTCCACAGTGTCAACACTCACTCTCCCTCTCCATCTCTTCCTTTCTGTCACTCACACTCTTTCTCTCTCTCTCACTCTCTATCTCTTCCTTTCTCTCTCTCACACCCTTTCTCTCTTTCTCTGTCTCTTCCTCTCTCTCTCATTCTTTCTTTCTCTCTCTCTCATTCTTTCTTTCTCTCTCTCTCATTCTTTCTTTCTCTCTCTTCCTCTCTCACTCTTTTCTCTCTCTTCCTCTCTCTCACACTGTTTCTCTCTCTCTTCCTCTCTCTCACACTGTTTCTCTTTCTCTATTTCTTGTATCTCACTCTTTCTCTCTTTCTCTGTCTTCCTCTGTCTCACACTTTCTCTCTTCCTCACTCTCACTCTTTCTCTCACTTCCTTTCTCTCACTCTTTCTCTCTCTCTCTTCCTCTCTCTCACTCTTTCTCTCTCTTCCTCTCTCTCACTCTTTTTCTCTCTTTCTGTCTCACTGTTTCTCTCTCTCGTCATCTCTCTCACTCTTTCTCTCTGTCTTCCTCTCACTCTTTATTTCTTTTTCTCTCTCTCTTCCTGTCACTCCCATTGTTTCTCTCTTTCTCTCTGTCTTCCTCTCACTCCTTCTTTCTTTTTCTCTGTGTCTTCCTCTCACTCTTTCTTTCTCTCTCTCTCTCTCTCTCTCTCTTTCTCTCTCCTTTGATGGACGAATGACGCACAATCCTATCTTGCTTTTTATCTAACAGGCTGTGATTCACGAATCGACGTCCCCCCCCACACCACCACAGCTGAACGCGTGTACAAACTGCGATGATGCGTGGCCATCCTGACAACGCCTGACAAAGTTGCTTCAGCACGTGGTGCACCCTCTTACACACACGCCGGTGGCGGAAGGTGAGCAGAGATACTTCTTTCTGCAGCAGCGGGCAGTAACCTCTGGGCGGTGGGAGTGGATAGTGTGCAGCAGCCTGGGCGCACAGGAGCGCACAGACACCTCCGAGCAGTGGGAGTGGATGGGCTGCAGCAGCCTGAGTGCGCATTGCCGAAACAGATAATTAGGCGTGTGCAGTTGTATGTACTCTGCAATTACTAATTCTATACTATCTTTCAGATCACTAAACTTAAGGGTGCAGTATGTCCCGGCACGTGATTGGAGACACACCGAAGGCACTAAGGTAAGCTGGGAAGATTTTCTCCAGTGTCAACACTCCCTCTCCATCTCTTCCTTTCTCTCTCTCACACTTTCTCTGTCTGTTCCTCTCTCTCATTCTTTCTTTCTCTCTCTTCCTCTCTCTCTCTCTCTCTTTCTCTCTTTCTCTCTACTTCTCTCTCACACTGTTTCTCTCTCTCTCTTTTCCTTGTATCTTACTCTTTCTCTCTCACTCTCTCTTTCTCTGTCTTTCTGTCTTCCTCTCTCTCACTCTTTCTCTCCTCTCTCTCACTCTTCCTCTCTCTCACTCTCTCTCTCTCTTCCTCTCTTCCTCTCTCACTCTTTCTCTCTCTCTCTTCCTCTCTCACACTATTTCTCTCTTTCTCTCTTTCACTCTTTCTCTATTTCTTCGTCTACCTCTCTCTCTCACTCTTTCTTTGTTTCTCTCTTTCTCCATAACTCTTTATCTCTTTCTCTTTCTCCTTTGCTGGACGCATGACGCACCATCTTATCTTTCTTTTTGTCTTACAGGCTGTGATTCACAAATGGTCCAGCGATGACACGACATGGCTGTACATAGTTTTATTTGTTGTTGTTTTGTTTTAATAAAATGTTTTATATGTAAATCCATACATGACTAAGATTCTTATTTGTCCAACCTAACGTGACTGTCACATTTGTTTGTGGGGGTGAGGGGAGATGGCGGACAAGGAGCTCCTACTGGGAGATGTCGGAGCAGTGTTGGGTGTCCGACCTGCATGATCGTTGCCTCCATTACATCTGTTCTCAGAGACTTAAGAGCCGGCGGTCTGGCTCGTATGAGATGAAGAACTGCGAGCCGACTAGCAGGCTCATAGAGGGAGAACCGCGGCCCGTCAGTTCACAGAGGAAGAGCTGCGGGCCAGCTCACAGAGGAACACCTGCGGGCCGACTAGTATAGGGAAAGGTGCGGGCCATTGGCTTCCAAAGGGATAGCTGCGGAACACTGATGTGGGGAGAGGGAGCATGAAGAGCGTATCTCGCAGAGAGACACCTCCGGTATATTTCCAGTATTGGCTTCACAGATACAACAGCGGGCCCGAGAACTCGCACCCGAAGAGCTGTGAGCCGACTAGTGGTTCGCAGAGGCAGACTTGCGGGCCCAAGTATATTGTTAGAGGTATGCTGTTGATGGTGGAAAAGGGTGCGTTACCTGCTGATGTAGGGAGACGCAGTGTGAAAGCGGTATCTCGCACAGACAGAGCTCCGGTATATTAAATTGCCCCCGGGACCTTTCTTTTATATTTTCACTCGATGCGAGGCACAAGATGGCTGCTAACACTTCCTGGTTTGAATTGTTAGCAGCCAATCAGAGGCAAGCTCGTGCTCGGGAGTTAGGCACAGTCCAGATATATATATATATATCTTTTTTTCCTTTAATATCTCAAAAACTACTGAATGGATTTACACCATTTCCACAAAACAGCGCTTTCTGCACCAAGACCTTTCTCGCTGCCAAATTTGCAATTCTTTCTTTGTCACACAGTACATGTAATGCATCGCTCTCATCAAGAATGGAATCAGTATTGGCACAATTTCCCTGTTGCTCCACACATAAATACATGTAAAGAACAAATCAGAATAGTTCCTTTATTGTTTCAAATTGCAAAACTTCTCTCTATTGGTTATTTTTGAACTTTCCATATAAACAGTTTTTTAAAAATTTAAGAACACATACAGGTGAGAAGTTCAACGTATTCTATCAACAAATTTTCTAGAACATTCTACGACACGTGCAGGTTAAAAGTTCAACAATTTTTCAAACCTAACGATATTTTTTTGTAACATTTTCTCGAACATTTAAGGGCACGTGCAGGTTAAATGTTCACCATTGTTTTAAGTTCGAACAGTGCCTTCCAAATGCAAGTAGCAGGTGTGGTTGAACTGAGCAAATTTTATCCTATCATATGAACTCTACGTTGAAACTGCTTTTTATTAACCAATCACAAAGATGCTTTTCGACAAACTAATATGCACCCTACTTTTTAGTAAACAATGTTTTTCATCTCCCAATCAGTTATCATTTTGTATGAGAAAGAAAAGTAGTTCCCCATCTTTAAACATATCTCTTATTCTACTAACGGACTGCATGAGCTACAGACATCTATCCATATCTTCCAGATACACCTTCAAAATGCTAGTGTGGATCGTAGGACATAGCTATGTTTTCTGGTGCAAGAGGTATGCAGAACAGAGACGTATTGACTTAGACCTAGGTTTACAAAATGTGGACATTAAATGGTTTGGACAGAGAGGATTGAAGTGGCACCAATTACTCCCTTTGGTTAAAACATGTTTGCATCTCCAACTCCCTGACCTCATGATTGTGCACTGTGGTGGAAATGACCTAGGCACATTGACTGGGGTAGGTTTGGAAATGCTAATGAAGGACACCTTTAGACAATTGATGTTGCTTTTGCCTCAAACTGTCTTTGTATATTCCAATATATGCCAAAGACAGAAGTGGAAATGGTCAAACAAATTTTGGGGCATATTATCAAGGGCTTTATCGCCGCTTTAGCGGCACTTTTGCCGCCAAAGCGGCGATAATTTTATCGCCCTATTAGCAAGCTGTCGCTAACAGGCGTTAGCGACAGCTTTCAGGCGTTAGAGGCCGCGTTTTCCATCGCCTTGCATGTCAGCGATAATTATCGCTAATGACATGCAAGGAAGGCGTTCCCTACTAAAAGCGACTGAATACAGTCGCTAACACCACTACCCCCTATTAGCAAGAGCAGGCGAAGCGATAAAATAACTCGCGCTAAGCGCGTTTATCGCTAGATTTTAACACCTGCTAGTGAGGATGACTTACCTGTTTGTAGTATAGGAGGTGGATTCTAATGCTGAATCCACCTTAGCGTTAATGCGAGAATATCGCTGGTTTTCTAGCGATATTCTTGCATTAGGCCGCTATCGCTGGAATAATCATCGCCATAGTGCTAATTGTTGCTAATACAGCGTTAGCATGGCGATATATTCCAGCGATAGCTGGCGATAGAATATTTTGCGCTAAGCGCGCTCTGCGATATTTATCGCATTTTGTTGCTAATATGGCCCTTTGTCCTCAGATTGAAAAATCTAGGAAGAATGTCAACAAAGCTGTGTCTGCATACCTCAGAGACCATAGAATGGGGTCGATCTACAACAACAACATACGTTATGATATGGCTGATATCTACAGAAGTGATGGAGTACACTTCACAGATCAGGGAAATCGAGTTTTCTGAATAACCTGAAGCTGTGCATCCGCACTTATATGTAGCTCCATCTAATAAACACAAAGGCTCTTTTTAGAGCCGCCTTATATTCCCAATATCGGTTCGCAGACTGACAACTGCGATCCGGCTAGCACAGGGAGACCTGCGGGCCGTCAGGCAGCCTCGCAAAGGGAGAGCTACGGCCCGTGGGCTCCGCTCACACAGAGAGAGCTACTGGCCGTCGGCTCGCAAACGCAGAGCTGTGAGCCAATGGACTGGTAGTGTTTTATGGTTTAAGGTAGTGCAGTGGTGTTTGTGTAGTGTAGGGGGTCCTGCTGTGGGTAGTGTTTTAGGGTTTACGGTAGTGCAGTGGTGTTTGTGTAGTGTAGAGGGTGGTGCTGGGGGTACATTTAGGGTTTGGGTAAGGCAGTGGTCTTTACATAGTGTAGGGGGTCCTGCTGTGAGTAGTGTTTTAGGGTTTAGGGTAGTGCAGTGGTGTTTGGGTAGTGTAGAGGGTCGTGCTGGGGTAGCATTTTACAGTTTAGGGTAGTGCAGTGGTGTTTCTGTAGTTTAGGGGTCGTGCTGGGGGTAGTGTTTTAGGGTTTAAGGTAGTGCAGTGGCGTTTCTGTAGTGTAGGGGGTCGTGCTGGCAGTAGTGGTTTAGTGTTTAGTTACGTAGTGCAGTGGTGTTTGGGTAGTATAGGGGGTCGTGCTGGGGTAATGTTTTAGGGTTTAGGGTAGTGCAGTGGTGTTTCTGTAGTGTAGGGGGTCGTGCTGGGGGTAGTGTTTTAGGGTTTAAGGTAGTGCAGTGGTGTTTCTGTAGTGTAGGGGGTCATGCTGGCAGTAGTGGTTTAGTGTTTAGTTAGGTAGTGCAGTGGTGTTTGGGTTGTGTAGAGGGTCGTGCTGATAGACTGACTCACAGAGCTCCGAGCCAATGGACTGGCTTCTAAAGGCATAGCCGCGACCTTGTGATGTGGGGAGAGGCAGCGTGAAAGGAGTATCTTACACAGACACAGATGCCAGTGTTGCCTCGCAGAGGTAAAACTACACACCCGATGGCTTCTACACGGAGAGATGCGAGCTGACGGACTAAGTCACAAAATGGCTGCCAACACTTCCTAGTTTCAACCGTTCACAGCCAATGAGCCGCAAGCTCGTGCTCGTAACCCTCAGCCAATCAGATGTCAGAATTCTCAAATATCTATATCTGCAAAATGTGATATTTCTCAAAAACTACTGAACGGATTTACACCATTTCAACAAAAGCGCGCTTTCTCGACCACAACCTTTCTCCCTCACAAATTTGACGTAATTCCGTTCAGTAGTTTGACCTGTAGCCTTGTCTAAAGTTTCCTATGGAAAATGCATTGAGAAAACACATTTTGGGACTCCCCTTTTTTCTCAGCCCCCCCTTGACCAAACACCCCCAAACTTTCAAGATAGGAGCTGATCAAAAAAGAGAAACTTTTTGAAAATTTTGTAAAGATTCGTCAAACGACGCCAAAGTTATACGCACATGGAGGGCTCCAGGAGAGGGGCCGCGCAACCCCCCTCCCAACATGAGTGAAGCCCCGGAGCTGCGGGAACCCCAGCGGGCCCCAGCGACCCCCAGCTATTATTTTTTAAGAAATGCCCGCGGGACCTAGCCCACCCAGGGACCTCATTAAAATAAAACGCGGGAACACGCGACCCCAGCGCGAATTGCGCCGATTGTTTTTTTGGCCCTGGGGTCCTTCTGGGACCCCCTGAGCAGGCCTAGGGGGTCACGGTGTTTCTACCCTGCCCCCTTCTCTTGTTTTATACCTTTGTTTCTTTGTTTTCTAGTGACTCGCTTCTACCGAGCCACAAGATGGCTGCCAACACTTCCTGGTTTGGAGTGTTCGCAGCCAATCACAGTGAAGCTCGTGCACGGGACTTAGGCTCCACCCAGATATCGAAACTTTTATTTTTCTTATTTCTCAGCAACCACTGAACGGATTTACACCATTTTACAAAAGCTCCCTTTCTGAGCCAAGCACTACCTTTTTGCCAAATTTGGGGTAATTCCGTTCAGTAGTTTCGGCTGTAGCCTTGCACAAAGTTTCCTATGGGAAATTGATTTTTTGACTCTTAATTTTTGTATTTCTCAAAATCTACTGAACGGATTTACCCCATTTAAAAAAAAGGTCGCTTTCTGAATCAAGCTCTACCTTTCTGCCAAATTTGAAGTAATTCCGATCAGCAGTTCGGGCTGTAGCTCGTCGCAAAATTTCCTATGGAAACTAACATGGAGAAAACACGTTTTGGGACCCCCTTTTTCTCAGCCCCGCTTGACAAATCATCCCCAAACTTTCAAGATAGGAGCTAACCTAAAAAGTGCAACTTTTTGCAAAATTTCATAACGATTCGTCAAACGACGCCAAAGTTATTAGCAAATCAAAAAATGCTTTTCCTATGGAAACTAGGTTGTAACTATAACTACCTACTGGCGACCGCCAGTAGGTAATGTATATATATATATATATATATATATATATATATATATATATATATATATATATATATATATATATATATGTATAAAAACCCTCTTTTTCATCTTAATACAGATAAGTTTCATACATAGGTCTGAGATAAATGTAAGAAGAGCACCGATTTACCTGGGTGCCATTACTTACGGATCTCGGACACAACACACACACATGCACTTTTTTAAAACCCTAGGTATCCCCTCATTAAGCTGGTTATACACCACACCCAGACATAACAAATCAGACAGCAGCATTTACGCAGGTCTTGTCAGAATTTACAGATGTTTGACACAGTTTGTTATGCAAACAATGACAATAAATCCTGCGAGGGCTGCTCAGGGTGCACATACACAATTGGCACCACCTTGAATTAGTCCAATAACCATCAATGCGGTCATGGGTAAAATTCCTGTCAGAAAGGCGGAGATTCTGTTCTGGATTGCACAAATAACAAATCAGCTTGAAGCAGTGTTTCCCCATACAGGACCCCACGAAAAACATAAAATTCTCACAATATGCTTGCCAATGGGGAGAGCTCCCCCACTGGAAGACTGCACCACTTGGGGTACAGTCTTTGCTGCAGTATATACCAGAACACATGGTACACCCTCATTAGCTGTTTTGCCAGAAGTGCTTTGTAGGAAAGTAGGATCTTTTTGACATGGTTGCCCCCACTTTTTGCCTGCTGTCAGTGTGTTTAGACTGTAATAATACATTGAGATCCTGCTAACCCGGACCCTAGTGTTGGTGCTCTTGCCCCTAAATTAACTTGGCAAGTACTTTGTACATACCACAATTGGCATACTGGGGCACCCCTGTAAGGCTCTAGTATATGGTACTAAGGTACCCAGGGCATTGGTACACCAGGGGTCTCCCATGAACTGCAGCATGTGTTATGCCACCCATGGGAGCCCATGCAAACTGTGTCTACAGGCCTGCCATTGCAGCCTGTGTGAAATGGTGTATGCACCTTTTATCACAGATATATGGTTTACCTTATATCCTGGTCACTGCACTTAATCCCTATAAGTCACCCCTAGGGTAGGCCCTTCAGCCCATGGGCAGGGTGTATGGTCCTAAGTGTGAGGGTGCCCACACATGAGCAGAGGTACCCCTACAAACCAAGGACTACATTTTCTGGGCTTTGTAAGTGCGGGGAAGCCATCTGAAGGTATTTAGCGGACACTGGTCAACATGAGAGGTCCAACTATATAATTGCTACCCTGAACCTAGTCATGTTAGGTATCAAACATGGTGGGATCATTCAACTACACTGATTTCAGAGTTAGTTACATGACAGATACCATGTACTGGGGGCTCCTTAGAGGAGCCTCCCATGTCTACTGGTGTAGCCCTGCAGGGTCTGCGTGCAAGTCAGTGCTGCCGCCGACCTCAGACACTGTTCTGGTGAGCCTAGCTCAGGCAGGGGAGGGCAGAACAAGGATTTCCTGTAAAGGAGAGGCTTTAACCCCTCTCCTTTAGAATTAGGTATCTCTGGGCTAGGGTGGGGGTGTTTCTGAGTGCCATCAGACTGCTTTGACGGGTACATTTGGTGCCCTCCTGCATAAACTGGTTTATCCCAGTACAGAGCCATTGGCTTCCGCTCTGGTGCAAAACTACACAAAGGACAGGGGAGTGACCGCCCTCCTGTCCAGCTCCTCCCCTATGGAGTTGCTCGGAGCTCTGCCAGGTGGCCCCTTGATTCTGCCATCTTGAAAGCAATATACGTAGAGGCTCCTGGGAGCATCTGACTGGTCAGTCCACCAGAGTAGCGCCACTGCCCCTCCCCCGATAAGTGGGTCACTGCAGATAATGTCCACCCCTTCCTGGGTTACTAAAGGGCTCCCCTGAGGGTAGGGCCCTAGATTCGTCTGGACCAAGATTCCTCTGCAAGACTCGTCTGCAAGACTCTTCTACTGCTGGACACTGGACTCTGCTGTTTGACTTAGCCTGTAACCAAGACAATACTGCTATTAGTATGAGGGTTCCTTTTTTTATTTTATTTTATATTTTTATTGAAAATTTTTGGATTATAAACAGCATCCATAATACATATATAGTTCATTCACGAATGAGGATAAACACTTCCATATTTTAACTTCCAGAATTTACAAAATCAAATTACATTCTTACTTTAAAGCGTTTTTTCCCAACATATATATATTTTGAGTGATCTCTCAATAAGGAAGGGAAAAAGGGACCAACAAAGAAAAATCAAATCAGAACAAGCCCCAACAATTGTCCAGATATATTTTATCCAATGCTAATCAATTTTCGGGAATCAAGACCTAGATTAGGTTTGGGATTCTTTCCAGTTATAAATCGGGTCCCAGATGCGTTTCCCCAAAATTCTCCCTCTTTTACCCCGCTGCTCATAAATTCCCCTCTCAAGGTTAAACATCGCGAGTAATCTGGCAAACCAAAGTTGAAAAGTTGGGGCAGTTTGATCTAGCCAGGCTGCAGCAACACATATTCGGAGAACTGCCATAGCTAGAAACATAAAACGAAAGTGCGGGACTTGCCCCTGGGAGTTGTCGATCCCAAGAAGTATTAGGGTTGGGGTAAATTTAATTTTGATATCCAGGGTGTGTTCACAAAAGGCCGTAATGGAAGATTTTAATGAGTCAAGCCGCGGGCAGGTAGAGAACATATGGACTAAATCCACTTTTAATAAATGACACCGTGGGCACCTAATTCCCGCCTGTCCTCCCCATTGTGCTATCTTTGCCGGGGTATAGTAAAGTGAGAATAGCGTCTTAAAATGCTGTGCCTGAAGCCCAGCCGAGCATAACACTGTCTGCCCCAACTCTAAAGATTCAAAAAAGTTATCCGGTTCAGTACCCAGCCTATCTTTCCATTTTTCACCATGCTTTTCTAAATCATCATGCTTCAGTGATGTAAGTTCACAATAAATTCCTTTTATATTACAATCCTTGCTGCTTCTTATAACATCTATGACTTTATTATTACAAAAGCCATTACCGCCGCCCCACTTTTTACCCAGGAAGCTTCTAATTTGAAGATATTTTTTTAAAAATTCTTTGAGCTTAACCCAAATTTGTCCTGGATATCCTTAAATTGGAGCATTCCCTCGGAGCCCATCAAGTCACCCACTTTCACGAGGCCATGCCCTACCCACTCTGCCATAATCTGATCAGAAAAAATTTCCGGGAGCATGGGGTTACCATACATCTGAG
Source organism: Calotriton arnoldi (assembly GCA_963921515.1). Classification (NCBI taxonomy): domain Eukaryota; kingdom Metazoa; phylum Chordata; class Amphibia; order Caudata; family Salamandridae; genus Calotriton; species Calotriton arnoldi. The sequence continues at coordinate 15,610 of CAWUFW010021733.1, read as the reverse complement.
TATAAAAGTTAATTCTGCCCAAACCAATCTTTTTCTTTAAGGCAGCCCAGATTTTAAAGGCTGCCGACATAGTCTTAAACTTCGTTCTTTTATAATAGCTCGGCTCGCTAAATTTCAGAAAGCAGTTCGCAGCATCCTTACCCACCAGTAGCCAATAAACATCAGGCAACAAATCCACGGTACTTGATTCTACTGAGTACCCGCCAAACAACACCCACATATAGTGGAGAGCCGCAGCCCAATAATAGAGTCTAAAATCTGGGAGTGCCCAACCCCCTCTCACCAAAGGCAGAGACATATAACGAAGGGCTCTCCTTGTTTTGCCATGAGCCCAAACAAATCGATTTACCAAACTTTCTAAAGCAACAAACCATTGCTTCCCAAATTCTAAGGGAATAGCCCTGAATAAATAGAGTATTTTGGGTAGAAATACCATTTTGACCACGTTACAGAGACCAACTAAAGATAAATGTAAATTATGAAAATTATCAAAATCTTTCCTTGCTTTCTGAATTATATGGTCAATATTTATTGCGACTAGTGAATTCAGATCAGTAGTTATAGAAATACCCAGGTAAACCGCTGAATCTGTTACCCGTGAGTCAAAAAAGCTAATTCCCCGATTAATAACTATCTGGGTCTTCTGTTTATTCAGGGCATATCCAGAGATCCTGCCAAATATTAAAGCAATCTTCTCAACTGCCGCTATTGCTGCCAATGGATCGGGGGTAACTAAAGCCACATCATCAGCATAAGCAAGGACTTTTGTTGGAATATCATGATAAATCATTGGCTTGATTTCCTGGCAACCTTCTAAAAGCCGGATTAAGGGATCTATATATATAGCGAATAAAAGGCAAGATGGCTGCCGACTGACCTCAATGAGAGTTGCTGCTGCTTCTCTCCTCCGGGCTCGTATGAGCTTGCTATGATAGCTATCTGAAAACCACCTGGGAACATTCCACCTCCCTCGCCTGGGCACTTACCTCTACGATGACATGCGGCTGCTGGGCATCGGGGTCCATCTGAAAGCAAGGTGTTTTGCCACAGTTGTGTTCCTGCTGTCGCCAAGCCTTCGGCGTTCTGGTTTGCTTCGAGGGAGCCGCTGGTGCCTCGCAGAGAGTATGGCCCCAAAATTAGACAAAACCGAGAAAACGGCCAAAGTCTTTAGCAAGAGTAAAGATGCCTTGAGCACATCTGCGGATACCGCGGGGGCAGGTGCCCCCAGTTTCAGCAATTCTAAGTCTGCCTCTGGCTCGGTGCGAGGAGGGAGCCATGCACGCCGAGGAGGAGTACTGTTGCCAAAGAGAATGGATGCTACTGGGAGAGATATCGGTGCTGCAGGCGGGACCCGGCTCCGGGCAGCTGCTGCGGCTGCAGAGGGAGCAATGAGGCAGACAACGGTGGCAGAGGCTTTCTCTATGTCTTTGCCACCTGCCGCAGGTCTCCAGGGGGTATCTGCAAGTCTATCAGCGGATGGAGCAGCGAGAGCAACGGGTGCTGGGGATCCGACACAGCTCACACAGCTGAGCACTGAGAGTGAACTGCAGGTAAAATCTGGACCGGAGCAGGGATTGTTAGCGGACTGTACCCAGCTTCAGTCTCAGCATGTACAAGAATCTCAGAGGGCTCGCATAGATCAAATTGCAGAGAATGCTGAACTCTCAGAGCATGCCACTATTGAAGCCTCTCACATGGTGGCACTGGATGAGCAGGGTGACAGCGTTGTGCAGGGTGATGAGTGGGGTGACAGTGCTGAGCAGGGTGATTGCGCTGAGCCTGTGCAGAGAAACGACAATACATCTGAACCCACAGGGTTACCGGTTTTGGTGGCAAGAAATCGGATAGAGGCTAAGAATACAAATGGCGACGATAATGCCTGCTCGAGCTCTGTCTTAATTGAGGGGCTCTCCGCCACTACACTGGTAGACCAAGCTCCACGGCATCGTGAGACGACGCACGGATCTCCAGAGGGGGACCAATTTTATTCTCTTAATGATGACTCTGAATCTCCTGCCCTTACCGAATTTAACACCACGGAAGAAACTGATTCTGAAGAGTCTTCTACCGTGCAAAAAGGCCCCCCGCTGCAAAGCTGCACTCCAAAAGCGAAGGAATAGATCCAGAAGTAGTCTGGCTCAGACCGACACGGCTATGGCAAGAAAATTGGAATGGGATTACTCAGCTACCAGCATGGTTTATGAGAATAATGGGCAAACAGAACTAGATGGCTCGGCTGTATCTTCTGGACCTCCTGCCCCACCTACATTGGACTTAGTATATTCTACTTTAAAACAAAGGCAGGGAGAGGCCAGAATGGAAAGTAGAAGATCGCTACAAGCTACTAAAAAACTGAAAGCTTCTATCCGCAAAGCAAATAAACTCTGTACAGAAATGGCCGAGCGGGTCACACAAGTGGAGGACAGAACTGTGGCTCTGGAAGAGGAAGTTAATAAGCTACAGGATTTTAAGGTGCAGCAAGAAAAGCAAGCATTGGATGTCTGTTGGAAACTCGAAGATTTCGAGAACCGCCAACGGAGGAACAATGTTCGCTTATTGGGGGTTGTCGAAAATGCGGAAGGGGCCAATATAGTGACTTTTGTGGTGTCCTTGCTAAAGGGGGCCTTTCCGGACCTTGCCCAATGGAATTGGGATATGGAGGTCCAGCGGGCCCATCGTTTTCCAATGGTGCAGAGGAGGAATGGTCCATCTAGGCCGGACACGTACCCGATAGCAATCCTGATTTATGTTGGGAACTTTGTTTTGAGACAAGCCATTATAGACAAAGCCAGGCCTGACGCCAAGAGGACTTTTGATGGGCACACTTTCTTCGCACGCCCCGATTTCTGTCACGCTACAGTGGAGCGTAGATGGAGACTTCGGCAACTGATAACAGCATTTCAGGGGGTGGGCTGTGAAGCGTACCTGTTATTTCCTGCTCGTCTAAAAGTTATAACTAATGGGTGGGTTCGAATGTTTCCCTCTGAAGTGAAGGCACAAGAATTCTTGACGGAGCTTAAGGAGGCCAAAGGAAGGGAGGATGCCCGCTAAGATATATCGGGCTTGATGATTGTCTAATAGGATTACGGATTAAGGATTGTGTACATTTCTTCTCTATGTATCAGTGTTGTTTTTTTACCAAGCTGAGTGGGGGGGTGGGGATGGGAGGTGGTGGTTTGTTGTGAGGTTTGAGGGGGAGAAGAAGGTGCGGCAACTCGAGATGTGAGATTGGTTGCCACACATAGGTCATGTCTGACCTATTTGCCTGTATGGGTTGTTGGGGGGGGGTTGGGTTTTGGGGGGGTAGGGGTTTTTCACAGCATAGCAGAGCACTACGTATGAGGAAATCTCCAGGTAAAAGTTCTAGGAAATCCAGAAGTTGGTCTTTTTGTAAAGAAGAAGGGATGGAGGTGAGCCTAGCTCGGAGAAAGGTGCGTAAAATAAGTATGAAATTCAACGTAGGAGGGCAATCACTTAAAATTATTTTATGGCTTTCGTGAATCTTAAGATCGTATCTATTAATATCTGTGGGCTCAATGATCAGGCTAAGCGACAAAGGTCTGCAATAATATTGAAAGCTCTACGTGCTGACATATTATGCGTACAGGAGACTCACATATGGCACACTAGAGCAGGGATTTTAGAACAATTAGGTTTTAGATTGTTGGTGGCTACAAAGCAAGGCACTAAAACCAGAGGGGTAGCTATCCTCACTCGTAGGAAAGACTTAATAGTTAAAAGGACATTGTCAGATAGGTGGGGGCGATGGGTTTTAGCAGAATGTGGGTTTGCTGGGGAATTACTCACTGTGTGCTCGCTGTATGACTCAACAGCTGATGATCCTGAGGTATTAGAGTTTTTGGATAGCGAATTTGCCCAATGGCCTACTCCACTCATAGTATGCGGCGACTTTAATATAAATGGGCTAGGAGGACTTTGGGGTAATACTGGCAACAAATACGTAGGACGTAAAAGAAAGGTTTTTAAGGCACTCACTAATCTGATCAAAAATCACGGACTTATAGATGTATGGAATCATTTAAAAATCAATGATGATGGTAGCACCTTTTTTTCTGCCCCTCACAATGCGATCTTCCGACTCGACTATTTTTTTGTGTCACACTCATTAGTGTACCGGGTTACAATTGAGAAACTCCCTAGGATATTGTCAGTTCATAATCCTCTTGTTCTCAATCTGACCTTTACTAAAGGAGAACGGGCTGAGCGGACATGGACGTTTGTGTTAACTTCTTTACCACATATGAAATGAGTGGGAGAAGAGGAAAAGCGTAGGCAAATACTCCTGATCGATTCATCCATAGGGCATTGCCCTTGGATTAAGGGTAGGGAACCTGAAGGCGAAGCTTTGACATTTGGCATTGAGGTGAGTGGCAAACAAGTCTATGTTCGGTGTTTCCTACCTTTTGAAGTAAGAGTGGACTAGTGGTAGTTCGATCTCCCACTCGTGTACCTGTTGATGTGTCCTCTGCAAAGTCGTTCACCCCAGGTAGGTATTCTGCTAGGAGGTGGATTCTGTGAGAGATTGCCCACTGCCAGGTGCGCTATGATAGGAGGGATAGCTGTGAGGAGTGTGCCCGCCCACCCATGTTTTTTAATATAATGCATTACAGTCAATATCTGTGCGTATTAGTACTACCTTCTGGTGAAGGTGACTGTGAAAAGCTTTGAGGGCTAGTTGAATTGCTAGAAGCTCTAGATGATTGATGTGTAGATGTCTCTGATATACTGTCCATAGACCGTGAACTGTGACATCTTGCATATGTGTTCCCCACCCCTGAAGGGATGCGTCTGTGGTAATGGTGACTTGTGGAATTGGAGCTTTGAAAGGCCGACCCTACAAGAAGTTGTTGCTGTTCCACCACTGCAGAGACCAATGGAACGCTGGCCCTACCAACACTAAATCTTGCAGATGCTCCTCCACTTGACACCATTGAGATTGCAGAGTGCAATACAGGGGGCGCATATGCAGGCGAGCATGTGGTACTATGGCTATGCAGGACGACATCATACCCATCACTACCTTTACTGTGAGTTGAGTTTGTGGTTCAAAAAGAGGCAATGTCTGTGTGAACTTTTGCACTCTTTCTGGACGGGGATAGGCTTTGGCTGTGACTGAATTGAGTGTTGCACATCGGAAGGGCTGAATTTGTAGTGGTTGTAGATGAGACTTTAGTATGTTGAGGGTAAACCCTAGTTTGTGCGGAAGGTTGATCACCTGTTGGGTGTCCTGAGGACACTGCTGGTAGTTTGGGCTCTTGATAAGCCAGTTGTCGAGATAGGGGAAAATGTGTATTCTTTCCCTTCTGAGATGAGCCGCCACTACTACAAGGCATTTGGTGAAAACCCTTGGAGCTGTAGTGACCCCGAAGGGTAGCACTCTGAATTGGTAGTTATGTTATATGAGAGGAGAGCTCCTTGGGGTTCACGTACAACCGGACAGGACCCTAGTTAATGATTCAAGGCGAGACAACCTATCAGGTGGTTACACCCCAATGATCCACCAGACTGTGAGAAGTAATTGTAGAAAAGACAGGTTGTGCCGAATGTATATACTTTGATTCTTGGAATAAATGTCCCGATATCGAGAGGTCATACAGTTTTTCTTTTTTCTGTATTTATTTCAAACCAAATGACAAAAACAAAATGACAGCCGGAACGTGTTTCGGTATATTGCTGGAACGCCAAGGGCATTTTTCAAGGCAATTATCTTAAATTATAGGTCCAATCGTCGTCCTGTGCAGGTGTTCGAACAATTAGGCAAACACAGGAAGAAAGTCTCTGCAGTCAAGTCTCTGCGGTCATGTATTGCTATTTTTCCTGCTAGCACTTTGAATTGTTGGTGTTGACCGTTGAGTTGGAAACTGAGATAACAGCAGTGAGCTGGATGAATGGGAATATGAAAGTAAGCGTCTTTGAGGTCTAATGCCGTAATGAAATCTCCTTGCTGTAGCAGTGGTATCACCTCCCGTAGAGTGACCATGTGGAAGTGTTCTGAGGAGATGTAACTGTTGAGTGGCCAGAGATCTAGGATGGGTCTTAAACATTTTGGGCCAGATATACAACCCGCTTTTGCATGCGCAAACGGGTCTACGACCCATTTGCACATGCAAAAATCCTACAGGGCCATGTACAAACGCTATTTAGCGAGTCACAATTTATTTGCGACTCGCTAAATAGCGTTTGCGACTCGCAATTAGGAAGGGGCGTTTCAAGGGCGTCCCTTCCTAATTGCGACTCTGAGCCCTATGTATGACTGTTTTGCAACCGCAATTGCGGTCGCAAAACAGTCACAATTTACAACCTACTTCAAGTAGGTGGTAATGCAGTCGCAAATGGGAAGGGGTCCCCAAGGGACCCCTTCCCCTTTGCAAATGCATGCGAAAATATTTTTCAAGGGCAGGCAGTGGTCCCAGGGACCACTGCCTGCCCTTAAAAAATTTAACGAAAACGTTTCATTTTTATTTTTTTTATTTTAATTTTTTAAATGCATCCCGTTTTCCTTTAAGGTTTTTCATATAGGACTGCTAGGCCTGCCACTGTGAAAATAGCTTTTGGGTGCTAGTTACTCTAAGGACATGTTTTCATTACATTTTTACATATTTTACTCTTAAATACCACGCACCCTGCCATATAGGCTACAAAGATTACAAAGGGGTAACTTATTAATATTTAAAAGGGAGATGTGGACCTTTCAAAAAGTTTATTTTGACAGGTCAAAATGCAGTGTTTAAACTGCCGGTCAGGCAACAATGATAGGCCTGAAGCCATGATTTTACACTGTCACTGTAGTGGTTGGCACAATATGTGCTGCAGTCCACTAGTGAGATTTAACTTACAGGCCTGGGGTACAATTTGTACCACATACTAGGAACTTATAGGTAGTTAAAAACACCAATTAGGAATACACCAATTCTGCCATGTTTAAAGGGGGAGCACAGGCACTTTACCACCGATTAACAGGGTTACAGTGCTCAGAGTTCAAATGCCAGAAAAAATATAAGGCCCAGCAAAAGGCAAAGAATAAGGGGTCATTATGCAGAAAAGGTGGATTTCATACAGCAATGCAACAAACTAATTTGTATATAGATCTGGAAAAAAATGCTATAATACTTAACCATTTAACCTGAAATCCAGAAACCATTCCATATTCCTTGATAACCTCCTATATTTGTGGGAAAGGTAGGCTCTCTTATGTTTTGATGCCCTCATCTACAATTATAAAAAAAATTCTTAAAGATAATTTTTAACATTAACCACAAGGCAAGCAGGTATCACTTTGACAGCTGTCCATCATGTACAAGTACAGCTTTCCGAATGCACTGTTCAAGTCTCTTCCCATTAAAACCAATTCTCTCTCCACCCGCACATTAGAAATACATCTCCAGCTCAACTGGAAATTGCTCATGTCTTGTTAAGCACATACAAAAACAACCATAATAGGGCCAAAAATCCCCCTCTACCCCTAGAACCAGTGATGGAGAAACTCCCAAAGCAAAATCTATCAAAAAAATTAAATATAGTGTCAAAAGTATGTGCCTCCTGAAGTAAATTAAAGAGAAGCTGTTCCAGCACAAGATCATTCCATAGACGTGAATGCCAAAGGCCACATGAGTGTGAGTATGGTTACTTACAATGTTAAGAGCTAAGTCAAAGGACATTGACAAAATCAAAAGCCAGTCATTCTTTGTTACACCACCCATCTTACTGGCTCCATTCCCCCCCAGTACCCCAGGGAAACACTGGATTGATGGTGCGAAACACCGACTCACCATGCTCACCCCAGCCCAGTCCGATGTCCAAAGAGCCTTCCCTACCCTTGTTGTCGAATGTTCATGCTCTCTTTCCCTGGGTGATATCGGTCCGCCAACAATTGACGAAGGAAGATGTATAATGGCCCCTCCGAGTCCCCACACTCAACAATGACAATCAAAAGCACATTATACTGCACCACAGTACGCCGGGATTGACATGAGAAAAACTCTGTATACTGCCACATAGATTGCACGTTATAGTAACTTTTCACAGAGAAGCAACTCTTATAACTATAAAGCCTCTTTGATATGATTTTACCTTGATGCAGCATTTTTTTTTATCCAAACTTTGTTTATTGAAATTTTCCGATGGTACAGCACAATCGCAATTTAGGAAACAAGGGCACCAAGGGGCATATTTGCAACAGGCAGCGATAATTATCACTGACCTTGTATACCGCATTTTTTTCTATCGCTGGAATATTTCGCCAGGCTAGCGTTGTATTAACAACGCTTAGCGCCATGGCGATGTATATTCCAGCGATAGCGCCCTTTTCCATGGAACATCGCTGGTTTTCCAGCGATGTTCCATGTAAAACGACGATATACTTGATGATACGACCCTGTGGTCGTATCACATGAATCCACCTTCCATGTTAAGTATGCCTTAGTCAGGAATTTAACAGACGTTAAATTCCTGCGTTAAGGCATACTTAACGCGATTAAAATAATCGCTTCCCCGCATTGTAAATATCGCAAAGCTGCCTTCGCGATATTTACCCATGTTGTTTCCACAGACACGCCTACTTTGCATCTCATTAGCGATGCGAAGTTAGGCGTGCTGGAAACGGGAGCAAAATCAGCAAAACACGCGATAGCGTGTCTTTGCTGATAAGGCGATATAATTATCGCCGCTTTTCGGCCGAAAACGGCCGCAAAAGCGGCGATAATTTTTTATCGCCGCATTGTTAATATGCCCCCAAGTAGCATACACATTACATTGGCAGCACTTACCGATTTTTTTTCCTGTTCTCCAGGGATACAGTGAAACAATAACAGACGATAAGGGATTTCAAGGCCTGTGGGCCTACCAATGCATTCCTGGGTGAAAAGCATGACATCCCAGGAGGGGAGGCATGGTATCTTGCTCCCACGCCTACATATGCATAGTCAATAGGTGCAACAGAAATACTAATGGGGAGGGAGGAAAGCGAGAGGAAGGGGCCCCTGGAAGGTCGCTGGGTCTCTATTGAAGGCTCTTGGGATTCAGTGAGGGGTGACTTTAAGTGCAGGCTGCCTTCTGCTGGGGGATGCTTCTATGTATATGCAGGATCTCCCTCCATAGCTGTTCCCACTGTTTCTGGCTGTCAGGAGAGTTATCAGGGGCCCATTTCACCTGGTAGGGATGGCAAGGCAAGGGGCGTGATTGTTTAAGGACATCGTACATCTTTGACACTGGGCCACAGGTTTCTTCAAAGCTGCGAACTAAACCTTCGAAAGGGGTGCGTGAGCGAGTGGCTGCTAAAGCATTGAGAGGGTGGAAAGCCCAGTGTCGTAACCGAAAGTACTGGTGACTGGTTAAGTCAGGGAGATGGAATTCCGTTTTGCTCTGGTCAAAGGGTTTGATAATCTGTCACTGGAATAAGTCCTGAAGAGTTCTACATTCACCCTTCACCCAGTCTGTAAAAAGAGTCCCGGGGGAGAGCGGGAGTGAAGTCAGGGTTCTGCGCAATGGGGGTGTTTGGCAACGGGAATGTGGTCAACCCCCTCCCAATAGCTAATTTGTCCCATATTTCCAGTACTGTGCATGTCGGGGTAGCTATGTAAGCGCTGCAGGGACGATGCTGTTTCGGGAGCCAGGCTAGATCCCAGAGCAGGCGACAGCCTTGTCCATGTGTGCCCAGTGATCTCGCTCTATCGCACCACCCATTCAGAAATGTAGCCTAGGTGGGCTGCCCAGTAGTAGTCCTGGAGGTTGGGACAAGCATACCCGCCCCGGTTTTGTGGGAGCATCAAGAGCCTTGTGGAGATGCGAGGACCTTTCCCCTTCCAGATGAAGGAGCGGAGATCCCCTAAAATCATGGGGTAGACAGCTATTGAAAAAGATATAAAAGCTGGGGAGGATGTTCATTTTTACCATGTTGACCCTGCCCAGCCACAAGATCTGGAGTGGTCCAGTGCTGGAGATCGTCAAGTATCGCTTTTCGAAGGAGTGGCCAATTAGCCTTTGTCCATTGTGGCTAGGGTGTTTGTGATGGTAAGGCCTAAGTGCTGGATGGAGTTAGACGACCACTGAAAAGGGGAGATGGCCTGTAGGCAATGAAGGTGTGGTTGCGAGAGTGTTAGGTTAAGTGCCTGTGACTTGGCCAGGTTGATCTTATACCTGGAAACCTCTTTGCGGATTTCAAGGGCTCGAATCACTGCAGGGAGAGAGGTGTCAGGCTCCGTAAGTGCCAGGAGAAGGTCATCGGCGTGAAGGAGCACTCTATGATCTTGTCCCCCGAAGGGGATGCCCTTGATGTCCGGGGATTGTCGAAGATGGATGGCAAGGGATTCCACCACGAGGGTGAAGAGTAGGGGGAAGAGGGGGCAACCCTTCAGAGTGTCCTGTAGCAGTTGAAAGGAGCGAGTTGACTGATCATTAACACGAATGGAGGCGATAGGCGCCACGTAGGAAGTCATGATTCTGCTAACCATTACAGGGCTCATCCTGATTTTCAGGAGAGTCACCCTTAGGAAGGCCCAACTCACCCTATCGAAAGCCTTCTCTGCATCGAGCGAGAGGAGAAGGGCGGGGATGTCATGTCTGTGAGCTTTCTCAACAAGATGAGCGAGACGATGGACACTGTCTGCCCTGTCTGTGCTGTATGAAGCAGACCTGGTCGGGGTCAATTAAGCCAGGCAGTAGAGCTTCCAAACGGTTGGGCAGCACTTTGGTGTAGAGTTTATCAGTGTTGAGCAGGGCTATCAGGCGATTGGAGGAGCAGAGTGTCAGGTACTTGCCAGGCTTGGGAATGAGCGCGATTTCTGCGTTGGACATGGTAGGTGTGAGGCCTGTTGTGCGGGTGAATGTGTTGTACAGCTTGAGCAATTGGTCCTGGAGATGTGGCAGAAAGACTGCGTAAAAAGCTGGGGGGAAGACCGTCCGGTCCTGGGGATTTGCCCTCGCGAAGCTCTTTAAGGGAGTGCGGTGTTCGATGATGGAGAAGAGTTCCTCCTATTCACTGACCAAGCAAGGGTCTAGCGGCTGCCAAGTGCAGTAATGAAGGAAGGAGGCTATCGCGGTCAGGTCCTCTACCCCTGAAGTGTAAAGACTTTGGTATAAGGCTAGGAAGTCTTCCTGTTTGTCAGCCTCCTTGATAGGCCAGTCATGATCCCCCTGTACTAAGTTTTGCGATGTGGGATCAGGCGTGTTGTCGGCGCAATCTATGCACCAGGAAGGTTCCCACCTTATCACCCTCCTCATAATAACGTTACTTGAGCGCTAGAAGGGAACACTCTGGCTTGTTAACCCTGTGTGCCCGAAGCTGGCCACGCAGTATGGCCATTTGTCATTTAGCCCTCAGTGTAGGATGTTGCGTGTCAGAGCGTTCAAGGGAGAGAATGTCGTCTGTGAGTTTCTGTTTAAATAGGAGTGCCACTCCAGCCCTGGCTATGGAGCCACAGATTGTGGCTTAAACCCATCCAGAGGGTGTGAGAGGAAGCGTCGGTGAGGGAGTTGAGTGTAAAGTATTCCGTGATGGCAGCTTTTATAGCTGCCATATCTACCGGGTCCCATAGGAGCTGGGGGGAGAGATGCCCGCGAGGGGGGTCCAGGACCTCGGAGTCTACATAAGCTCATGTGCGTGATCCGATATGGAGATTTCGGAGATCCGAGCTGATATTAGATTGCGCAGCAGGGAGGGAGTGACAAAAAGATAGTCAAAGCGAGAATCAGGCAAATGCACATGCGAGTAAAAGGAGTAGTCCTTCAAGTCTGGGTGCAGTTATCACCAGGCATCAACTAGGCCTGTGTCAGAAAGCTGCTTCTTTAGTACCCCGGACATGGCTCCCGTACCCTGAACTTGTGTAGTGTTTCTATGCAGAACAGGGTCCCAAACCAGATTGACATCCCCACCGACCATGATGTTGCCCCCGACTGATTCCAACTGTTCCATGAGTGTCTGTCTTAAGAATACATCTTTCCCTTGGTTCGGAGCACAGAGGTTAAGGAGTGTCAGTGTGGCCCGGCCCCTGTCAACCGCCAATGCAAAGAACCGTCCCCCTGGGATCCCAGGTCACTTTAGTGGCTTTGGTATAGAAGCTCATCTTGCACAGGATGGCGATGTCAAGCGTTTTTGTGTCGGCGTATGCCCAACGCTGGTGAGGGTATTTAGGATGCGCCATGCGGTGGCAGTCAGTTCTAAACAGGTGCGTTTCTTGAAGGAATATTATGCCAGGGTGTGAGAAGTTGGCCTGGTATATGCTGTTCACTAGTTAAAGTGGACACCTTGCACCAGTATAATTTGACTCTTATGGTAGGTAGGTTTAAGACAACCTTTATAGAAAGCTATCCTAGTGGTAGCTGTGGAGAGCAGCCTTCAGGCTAAGTCTTGGAGGAATGTAAAGCAGCTTGTTTTAACACACAATCTCTTGAATCACCAAATGAAAAGACACCACACAGGTATATATATCACATATATATGTATTTATTACTAAACAACTCTCTACTAATCTCTTGTGAGGTTAGAAGATAGGAACATATGCACAAATCAACGTTTCACAATAAATTAAGCACAAATATGGCTGGGGCCCTAGGGGCGTACCAGACCATATACTAAAAAAGAGACTTAAGAGCAACGACTTGCAAAGGGATAAGGCCTGGGGCCTTCCGAAGTGCTGGGGCCTCACGAAACCACCCAAGGCAGGTAAGTAAAGGACCCACGGGGGATGCGTGCAGTGCGTGAACACAGGCGCAGATCGCCGTAGACTTCAATGGGGCAAGTCGCGGTTGGAAATTAAGAGTTTAAAGGCACTTCGGGAGTAGCTACAAGCAAGTCTCTTACAGGGTAAGTAGTTCTAGGGCCAACACCCACAGGAGCACCGTAGTGCTGGAGTTACCTCACCCAGGGAAGCCGGGTGCATAGGTGTCCTTTGGTGTCGGGTCGCGGCGTCGTTTTCAATGGGAGCCAATGAAGACTTGCTGCTTGTGAAGACAGAAGAAGTGTCCGGTGGAATCCAAGCCTGGATTCGGAAGAAGGAAGACCTGAAAGCAGAGGGGACAGTGTTCAAAGTCACTGGGCAGTGACCCGGGGCAAGGAAGATGAATGCCCACCGTCGTCGACAGATTCAGGTCATTCACGGGTGTCTTGACTCTTTGACCACGAGGTCCAGGAGGTGTCGATGATGACCAGGAGCTGGATTCAGCGTGTCCCACAAAGTCTGCAGCTGACTGCCGTGTCGGCGGCCCGATTGGAGCCAACAAGCCTTGGTAGCAGCAAGTCTCGTGGTAAGGTTAAAAAGACAATGGTGCAGACCGGCAAGGTCTGGGGACCTCACCCAGCAAGGGTAAGTCAGGGCAGGCCTGGAGCAACCAGGGGAGCCCTTTGGTTCTGTAGAAAAGTCTTCAGGGGACCCACAAGCCGGCTGGCAAGGGATCGCAAAGACACCTCGGGAGGATTCCTTCAACAGGGGTCCACGGTCACCCGGGACGGGGTAGGCCTCTGATCTTCAGAGGGATTCCTGCTAGAGGCTGGGACCAAACGTGGTCCAAAGCACAGGTCTGTAGAACGTTGTAAAGGGGTTGCACTCGACAATAGTACACGGTACCCAGGGACTGCGGTTCCTCATCACTTGTGGGGTCCACTTGCCTCAGCTTCGCTGGGGACTCACGATGGCCTGGGAGAAGTCAGGAAATACTCATCTTGGGCTGCAGGGACCTCGGGCTCCGGCGGGAGCGGCGTAGTTTGCGACTGTCGTTTCAGTTTTTGGTGCCTGCCAAGCAGGGGAGTCACTCCTTGACTCCAAGGAGATTCTTCAGTCTTCCAGAGGCAGTGGAACGTCGAAGGTCCAGGATTCTTCAGTAGAGCGTCATCCAGGGAGATCTAGTTTGCAAGTTCAAGGGTTCCCTACCTTATACTAAAAAGGAAGGGAGGGACTAGCTCTAAGACCCCACCTATGGGAGGGTCAGGGGAGTGGGTGGCTACACCCACTTCCCTTTGTCCAGTTTCGTGCCAGAGCAGGGGCAGGTAGCCCCTGAGCTGGTTTGAACTGGTGTATGCACAGAGGAGCCTTCTGCTCCCCAGTGCAGGACTTCAAAGCACTCTAGGAGTGCACCCACCCAGCCCCAATACACTAAACCCTGTCTGGGAGGTGGTCACACCTCCCTGGGACAGGATACCTATTGTTGAGCTTCCTCCACTGCGAGGTTCGGTCATCAGCAGGAGGGCAGCCCAGTGTCTGTGACTGGTGGCATCCAATTTGTGATGCCAGGGCTCTTCAAGATTCTACCGCGTTTCCATAGTAGGTACATCTATCCCTCTAGAAGGGTGGAATGCTACCTCCGCCGCCAGAACTGGCGGGGGGGGGGGTAGTATTCCAAGATGTTTGGCACCAAACACGACATGTTTCCGTGCAGCCATCCCAAAGTTAGCATTTAACGCGGGGTTATAATGCGCTTAAGAGTATATGGTCAGGCTGCACTACAAACAGCATCAGAGAAGGGTCTCCGAATGCTGCAGAGGGGCTCTGCTCATGCAGGGGCACCCTCTCACATAGGAACCAAGCACTCTGCCTTCAGGATTGATAAGGCCTGCCATAGGAGTGACTTATAGGTTTATATGTGTGTATCTATGTAGTGATATAGGTAGCCTATATCACAGTAAGGGGTGCATGCACCACCTTACCCAGGCTGCAGTAGCAGACCTGTGGTGTCAGATTTAGTCTGCTTCCCAGGGGTGGCATAATACATGCTTCAGCCCCTGGTAGGCCTGTGAAGTACCTATGCCCTTGGTACCTAAGGTACCATATACTAGGGACTCATAAGGTAGCACAGTATCCAATCACTAGTGCACCTAGAGTGCACTCCAAGTCGTTTAGAGAGAACAGAGAGGCTGGGGCCCTGATTGGCAGGGTCCCAGCCTGACTATAGCCAGAAACCAGTGTAAACATCAGAAACAAAAGTGGGGGCAACATAAGAGGCAGATCCTACTCTCCTGCACAACCCCCCCCCAAATGCAGGGACACTAAACTAACCTTGACCAGTTGAGTCTTCGTGCTCTAAGTGGAAATACCTTGAGAGTCCATCTGCATTGGCATGTTGGGTCCCAGGCCTATGTTCCACTGTATAGTCCATCCCCTGTAGGGAAATGGACCACCTCAAAAGTTTTGGGTTTTCACCTTTCATCTGTTTAAGCCATAGGAGGGGCTTGTGGTCAGTCTGAACTATGAAGTGAGTGCCAAACAAGTTTGGCCTCAGCTTCTTCAGGGCCCACACCACAGCAAGGGCCTCCCTCTCTATAGCTGACCAACGTTTCTCTCTAGGGGTCAGCCTTCTGCTAATAAAAGCTACTGGCTGGTCTTGACCTTCATCATTCAGTTGAGACAGTACAGCTCAGGCTCAGAAGCATCTGTTTGGACAATGAACTTTTGGTGTAGTCTGGACTCTGTAAGATGGGGGCAGTGCACATGGCCTGCTTTAGGTCTTTAAATGCCTTCTGACAGCTAGCTGTCCACTGAACCTTTTTTGGCATTTTCTTTGAGGTCAGATCATTCAAGGGGGTCACTATAGATCCATATCCCTTCACAAACCTCCTATAGTACCCAGTCAGGCCTAAGAAGGCTCTCACCTGTGTCTGGGT